>JARYGA010038372.1:0-81323 GCA_030545235.1 Helianthus tuberosus
CAGGAAAGCACGTAAGTAACAAGTAGGCACATGTGTTTCACCCCAAAACAGTTTGGAAAACAGTAAAAGAGGGGTCTATGTACTCACTTGAGATTGCTCAGAAGTCCTAAGATAACCACCAAGCAAAGCTAGAGATCTCGGAATCAAACGGAACCTAATATAGTTAACTATGTTAATAAACCGGACCTAAATCGGAGGATTTAGATAGAATGAGGGTTCGTAAACCAAACGAGTATGGAGACTCGTGTAATATGGTTTAACAAAGCCTACATACTAAATGAAACCTAACATAAGTGCTTACGACCCATTACGACCCGTTTAGGTAGCTTATGCTACTTTAACGCGTCGTTCGCGTGAAACGCGTTCGGACCGCCTAACTAGTCCTATGACAAGTAGAATATGCCTTAACATGCCTAATATTGTCGCCAAATCAGTTTAGATGTCAAAAGTTATGTCACATATGTTTAAAATGAATTTTGGCATCAAAGGGGTATTTTGGTAATTTACCTAAGGCATATAAACTACCTATCATACAACTACTTAAACGCCGTGACCATAAGGCATAACCTCGGAAGGTTATTCCCTACCTACTATGGTCACCTAATGTATTTGGTCGGATCCTAATGATCGACCAAATGGGTCGGGTTCGAAGGTATAAGCGATTTATTAGATCGCTTACCCTTACGACCCTAGACAACGTGGTAATCAGTAGGCATAGTCACAAGGGACTATAACCATCGTGATTACAATCACGTTGCGAAGTTCAAACGAACTTCGCATTGACCATAAACTGGTCAATGCAGAAAGTCAAACAAAGTTTGACTTTCGGACTCGAAAAGCAATAAAAGAACGAAGGAACACTTACAAAGGGTCCCCGAATGCTAATCTTGATCCAAGTAACTCAGGTATGAAACAATGGTTTCAACTTAGAGTTCAACTTAGAGCTTCTCAAATCAAAATTCTTGTGGGTTTTGTAATGGCATGGGGGGGTATTTATAGTTTTCGGTGAGCCGTTAAGATCGTTTCTTGGAAACCGTGCTTTGATCTTGGCCATACACATCAAGATAGTGGTTTTTGAAAACCATTTGAGCCCCTAGTATTGCCCAATACCATGTGCACAAGTGAAAGGGACCTGATTCAATGTTTCTGCAAGTTTTCTGCTGTCTGGGGACTGCTTACGGACCTCAACACTCACAATGTTGAGGTCCGTAAGGACCTTGCAGACCAGAAACTTTGATTTTTGGCAGTTTTGGTCCCTGTTGTGTAATAAGGCCATTTCCGACACGTTTAAGGCCCGTTAACCCCATTTCAAAGCTCTAAAATGAAGTTAAAGTATAGGGAACTTAAAATGTGCTCAAAAATATCTCAGATGTCGGTTCGTTTGGCCGTACGATCGCGATGTTCGCTTAATTACGACGGAATGCGCATAAGCGCGAAAAACGATCCAAATGACGTGACGAATGGATTTTTCTTATGCCAAACACTAAAATAAAATGTTTTAGTGCTTACATAAATTTTTGGATGTCCGGATGTATTCAGAACGTAAGTTATGCGCGAAAGTGCAAACTTGTGCACTTTTTGACGCTTTTAGTCCCTGAATGACCCAAAAGTTTATTTTAGCACACCGAACCCCTTAAAGCCTATTTCTAAGCTATGTAAAGGATATTTATGGTATGTTTAACTTATGGTCATGTTCGGAATGTTCGTTACAGTTCAAATTGGCATACTTTCGCAGTTTGTCAAGTTTAGTCCCTGTAAGCGAATTAACTTGTTTTTGCCATACCAAAGCCTTCAAAACTTATTTCTAAGTTATGAAAATGTTATTTAAGGTATGTTAAGTATATGTTGATGTCCCGGAGTATTTGTCGCATTAAACTGATTACGTTTACGCACCAGTTTGCGTATAACTCTCCAGAAAGCGATATAGAGTTTGAAATTGAATAAAAGTCAAAACATGAAAAGTGTATAACACAACCAAACAAACATTGGGATTAAATAACATTGTTTTATTGATAATAGAACTATTCACAATGATTACAAGCACAGATGTTACAAAAGTTACCTAAAAATAAATAGATGTTTTTACTAAATAAAAATAGGATTTATTCCTATGAAAATGTAATAGGATTTATTCCTATGAAAATGTGTGTACTTAAAACTTGGGTTTTATTCCATATGTTTAATATATTGAAAGTGTGGTATTTTACTCTGATAAAATATTTTCTAACTACGGTCCTGATGAAATTTCAGCTGCCAAAATAGACAACCACTAGATACCACCAAAACTGGCCGCGGCCGCCCGTTTCCGGGATAAGAGGGGACGGGGGTTGCGACATATTTCGGCGTATTTTATCGTAATTTGACGTAGTTTAGTGTATTGCAACGTATTTTTAGCATATTTTCATGTATTTTAGCGTATTTTAATGTATTTTAGAGTATTTTAGCATATTTTAGCGTACTTTAGAGTATTTTAACGTATTTTGACATATTTTATCGTACTTTAGAGTATTTTAAGGTATTTTCGCATATTTTAGCGTAATTTGACCTATTTTAGCGTAGTTTAGAGTATTTTAACGTATTTTGGCGTATTTTAATGTATTTCGGCGTATTTTAGCATATTTTAAAGGCCTGTCTCTACAAGATGCAACTTTAAGGCACACTTACCTTAATCACATCTTCCACGGAGTCACAGATCCGATAATAGGGCCAACGAATCTTATGCCCACCCGAGACCGACCTCTGGATTACACGTTGTACATGGTATTTTAAAAAAAAACTAAAAAAAATATATGGGACATTTACTACACCTATATATGCTCATACATGACCTATACCTCATCTATACTATACTACATTGTAAATGGTATTTTTTTAAAAAAATTAAAGAACTTTTTATTAAAAAATAAATATTTTTATTAGAAAAGTTTGTTAAAACCATAAACAAATGTATAAAAAAACTGTAAAAAAAAGACTTAACCAATGCGACTCGTGCTTATACAGGACCTATACCTCATCTATACTATACTACATTATACATGATATTCTTAAAAAAATTAAGGAAGTTTTTATTTAAAAAAATAAATATTTTTTAGAAAACTTTGTTAAAACCATCAACAAATGTATTAAAAAATTGTAAAAAAATACTTAACCAATACGATTCTTGCTCATACAAGACCTATATCTCATCTATACTATACTACATCGTACATGGTATTCTTAAAAAAATAAGGAAGTTTTTATTTAAAAAAATATTTTTTTTAGAAAACTTTGTTAAAACCATAAACAATTGTATAAAAATTTTGTAAAAAAAAACTTAACCAATACGACCCGTATAGGCTTGTACGACCTGTATAGGTGTAGTCAAATAGACAAAATCTGACACATCAGTCTTTATTGAAAATAGAAAAACTAACACACATCGTATAGACCTATACGATGCGTATTGAGGGTGTCAATTTAAGGGGTGAGATGTGCCAATAATACGACCATTTCTTAATCAGCACATTGAAAACAAAAGAAAGATCCAAATAAAGAAATAATTGCTTGTTAGCATATTTATATGGAATTCAATATAATTGATATTATTTAGAATATTATTTTATCATTTCTTTATAATTGGTTGGATGCCACATGACACTTTTTAAATGGTTCTTACAGTTTATATGCGAAATGTGGTTTGTATTTGATTCTACTCCTCACATAAAATCATTTTTTTATAATTGGTTGGATGCCACATGACACTTTTTAAATGGTTCTTACAGTTTATATGTGAAATGTGGTTTGTATTTGATTCTACTCCTCACATAAAAATCATGCATATATTTTCTGGACGATTAGACACAAGACTAGTTTAGTAATTATACATCTATTCAATTTAAATTTGTAAGATGGACACATCAAAATTCAAAACAAACCACGTTCTCCTCCTCCCTTGAGACACCCAAACCACCGAAAGAATACCGACCCTTTATTGTATTTTAGAGTTTGTTTTTCAATTTGAGAGTAACAAGGATTATGGTCCTTGTAAAGTTCTTGACAAAAGATCAAATACAAATAAATTTAACGTATAAAACGTACGAATTAAAAATTTTGCTGAAAAAACGCGGTGACATTTTCGTAATTATTAGTAATTATAAAAATTATTCTATAAATGATCCTGTAGAGCAATTTTGATCTTGCAGAGTAATTTTGTGAATGTTCTTGTAGAGTAATTTTGATCTTGTAGGTTAATTATCAAAATTACTCTACAAGTATATCTTGTAGAGTAGTTTTGATCTTGTATGGTAATTATCAAAATTATTCTACATATGTATCAAAATTACTCTGCACGTTTATCAAACAACATATAATTCAAAATTAATCTACAAAATCATTTGTAGAGTAACTATGATACTCTACAAAATTACCTTACAAAATCAAAATTACCATACAAGATAATTTGTTAAGTAATTATACAAAATTACTCTACAATATCAAAATTACCCTACTAGAACATTTTACAAATTACTCTACAAGATCAAAATTACTCTACAGGATCATTTGTAGAGTAATTTTGATAATTACTCTACGAGTAAATAATTATGAAAATGTCACCGCGTTTTTTAGTTTTTTCATGTCTTTCGTACGTTTTGTACGATAACATACTTTGTACGTGAACTTAACTCTTAAGTTCTAATTGTTGTCGTTGGTATCTTAAAATTATTGTCTTAATCCCCTTTACTTATCTTTAGCCTTTAAGTATATATAATAACTATATTAACGTATGTAAATTAATATGTAATCATGTTAATTATTGTGTAAACTGAATGATGTTCAGTGAATAATTAAAAGTGAATTCTTTTGTATACTTATCTTCTACTTCATATAAAACATCAAAATAATATTAAACATAGGTGTCAGTCATCATCTCCATTGAAAAATTACTTCATTTGAAGAAAATAAATTTTGCATATGGGTTAATGTTAATCTATGTCAAATTCAAATTACACGTGTCAATTTGGTCTATCGAGTTATACAAAAGACGACCTTTATTAAATACAAAAGATGACTTTTATTAAACTTGTTAACTTAAAATGGGTCTAATAAAGACAACACCACAAAAAATATCATTTGTCTCTAACACATAATCATCACCACCACGCATCAACACCATCATCCCCGTTCCTTTCAATCGAGAAAACCTATGCCTTCTCCAATTGTCGTTGATGATATTGACACCACCACCATCGCCATTGGTCGCCTCCATCACTATCACCACTACCATCATTCCTACCACCAGTGGCGGAGTTTGACCAAAAGTTTCGAGGGAGCGGAAAGTTATGGGACCCAATTTATATATTGTATAAACATTTATGCAAAATAATTGGGAGGACAATCTTATATAATTTTAAAATTTTCAGACAAAAAATAGGAAATTTTACACTTCTAACCGAAACATTCGGGAGGGGAGGGGGGTGCACCCCCCACTTTACACTAAGCTCCGCCATTGCCTACCACCACATCCACCCGTTGCCTCCACAATCACCATCGCCAACACCGTTATCACCCGTCGACATCATCACCTTACCATAATCGTATCTACGTCCACCAGGTCGCCACCAATACTTTTATCGTCGTCACCACCATAACCACCAATGTCGTCGCCATAACCACCATTGTCGTCACCCCCAACCCACACCTTCTCCGCACCCTACAACCTCCACCACCACCTCCATTTGTTACTACTAGCGGTCATAAAAATATAGTGGGCAAAGCTATTCTGATACTTTTCTTTACTAAAACGACTACATCAAATCGAGTCCATTTTAATTTGTCAAGACATGTTTTAACCTGAACTAAATTAATATATATATATATATATATATATATATATATATATATATATATATATATATATATAAATAAAGCTATTCTGATACTTTTCTTTACTAAAACGACTACATCAAATCGAGTCCATTTTAATTTGTCAAGACATGTTTTAACCTGAACTAAATTAATATATATATATAGGGGACCGCTAAAATGAAAATCACCTCTAGTTATGAGAACCATGAGAACCACTTATTAGCCCTTAGATCAACTTGATGGATGGATGAGATTAAAAGTAACAAAAATTAATATTAAATCGTTTTTGTCTTATTATGTCTTTAATATTAAAATCCAAAAGGGTAATTAAGTAATTTTGTTTTTTTTGTCTTATTAAGTTTATTGTTTTTTATTACAATTTTGTCCTATTACATTAATTATTTTTTTCAAAAATCAGATTTTTTATTAAACAAATATTTTGAAATCAGATTTTTTATATAAAAAAATTTTATGCGCGTTATTTTACCACCCGTTTTTTACGCGCGTTTTTTTACGACACGTTTTACGCTCCGTTTTTTCACGCCGATTTTGCGACCGTAGTTTTTAAGTGCCGTTTTTAGGCCCGGTTTTAGGCGCCGTTTTTTGCCGCGCCGTTTTTTACGTCACGTTTTTTGCAAGCCGTTTTTGCGCCCCATTTTTTACGTCCCGTTTTAACGCGCCGTTCTAGCGTCCCGTTTTTATGTCCCGTTTTTACGCGCCGTTTATACGGCCCGTTTTACGCGCCGTTTATACGGCCCGCTTTACGCGCCGTTTATACGGCCCGCTTTACGCGCCGTTTATACGGCCCGCTTTACGCGCCGTTTTTCTACGCCCCGTTTTTTCACGCCGTTTTTTGCGACCGGGTTTTTACGTGCGGTTTTTTATTCCCGGTTTTACGCGCCGTTTTTACACTTTTTACGTTTTACGTTAACCTTTTTAGAATTTTTACATTTTAAGTTTTACGTTAAAATTTTTACGTTTTACGTTAAAATTTTTACGTTTTACGTTAAAACTTTTTACTTTTTACGTTTTACGTTAAAACTTTTTACTTTTTACGTTTTACCTAAAACTTTTTACTTTTTACGTAAACCTTTTTACTTTTTACGTTTTACGTTTTACGTTAAAACTTTTTACGTTTTACATTAAAGCTTTTTACGTTTTACGTAAAACCTTTTACGATTTACGTTTTTTAACGCGCCGTTTTTCCAAGCGTCGTTTTTTCCACGTTTTTTAACGCGCCGATTTTTTCACGTTTTACGTAACACTTTTTACGTTTTACGTAAAACTTTTTACGTTTTACGACTAACGTAAAACTTTTTACGTGTTG
The DNA here is from genome assembly GCA_030545235.1 of Helianthus tuberosus. Lineage (NCBI taxonomy): Eukaryota > Viridiplantae > Streptophyta > Magnoliopsida > Asterales > Asteraceae > Helianthus > Helianthus tuberosus. The sequence continues at coordinate 7,172 of JARYGA010038372.1, forward strand.
CGTAAACCTTTTAACGTTTTACGTAAAACTTTTTACATTTTACGTTTAACGTTTTTACGTTTTACGTTAAACTTTTTACGTTTTACATTTTACCTAAAACTTTTTATGTTTTACGTTTTACGTAAAACGTTTTACGTTTTATCTAAAAGTTTTTTACACAAAACGAACGCACCCAGCAAATCGCTACTCGGTAGGTGTCTCAGATAGATTGCTATCATCATCGACGTCTCAAAAAAATAAAAACCCAACAAACAAAAATCAAAAGAATGAGTGGATTTCTTGAAAAAAACGATGTTTTGGCTCAGATTTTCCGATAATTAGAGGCTGCAAAAGTGGGGTTGCAGGTTCAATAACCTACCCTCCACCGTCGTTGCCGCGTCATCGTCATCAAAATATAGGTTTTTTTTTTTTTTTTTGCGTCATCACCGCCCCAAGTCAAAGATTCAACAAATTCAACAAAAATCAAACCCTACAAAAACACTATCCAAAAATCACCAGATTCAACCATATTTCAAAAAATCACCAGATTCAACCATATTCAAAAAACACCAGATTCAACCATATTCAAAACATTCAAAAGGCACCAGGATAAAACAAGAACACAGGCAAACCCACAAAAGTCCACTGATCAAAATCACCAGATAAAAACAAGAACACATGCAAAAAATCAAAACAGAGATCAAAAAAATACCAGAGAAATCAACAAAACAGGCCAAGAAACTCGTCGGGAGGAGACCGGGACCTCTGCCGCTCACGGCGGCGCTGCCGCCGGTCCACCACCCAGCCACTGCCACACCACCAAACCCACCGCCACACCACCAAAACCACCGCAAATCAGAGTCGCCGGAGAAACGACGGGGCACCAGCGTCGCCGAAGAAACGACGGGGCATCAGCTTCGCCGGAGAACGTGGTGTGGGTGACCAGCCGGAGGTGATAGGGGTATGGGTGTGGTTTCATCTTTTTTTCGAAGAGACAGAGACACAAATCAGCACAATCACCCCCCTGCTGCGAGTGAATCTCCCACCACCGACCAACCACCATCACCTCCATTAACCTCCGCCCCCACCATCACCCACCTCCCCCTGTCTTCCGACCAACCACCTCCCGCCACCGGCAACAAGCACACCCACACCCACTCCCCCTCTCTCTCTCTCTTTCCTGCTTGAAACATCAACCTGCTAGAACCCAAATTTCTATTTACAGTAACATGTATTGTGTTGAAATTTGAAGAGAGAGAGAGAGAGAGGTGAATTCAGGGATTTAAATTTGAAGAGAGAAAGAGATGTGAGATGAGTGACTTATATTTGAAGAGAGAGAGAGAGAGAGATGACAGTAATAAATGGTGGAGAGAGGTTGTCTGACAGTAATAAATGAGGAAAGAGGTAGGAAATTGACATTTGGGGTAAAAAGACCAAAATGCCCTTTTAGTTGGCAAAATGTTATTGGTTGAGAGTGGTTCTCATAACTGGATGTGGTTCTTATTCTAGCGGCTCCCTATATATATATATATAGGGGAAGGATCCACTAAAAAGTGGATTTTGCCTAAGTAGCCTAAGAAGGATTGTGATGATGACATGTGGCACTCCTAATAAGTAGGAATGAAGGGCATTTTGGTCATTATAAATAGGAGTGAAAATGACATGTGGCACCCCTTTTATTTTTTAAAAATACAAAAAAAAATCTAGTACAAAAAAATCTAGCACAAAAAAACTAGTACAAAAAATCTAGTACAAAAAATATAGCACAAAAAATGTAGTACAAAAAATCTAGTACAAAAAAATATAGCACGAAAAAATTCAGCAAAAAAATGTAGTACAAAAAAATCCAGCACAAAAAATTGAGGAAAAAAAATTTAAGACAAAAAAATTCAACACAAAAAAATTAGCACAAAAATATAGTACAAAAATTCAGAACAAAAAAATGTTATACAACATAGAAATACAACACATTTAAGTGGGTTTTTTTAGTCTTCATATTTTATATAGCAATATGGTACTCAGATTAAAGATAAAAAGACGCTCGATTTTACGGTGAAATTTTTATGAAAAAATAATGTCGTATAAAAAAGTTATGAACGTTTAAAAAATGAGGGTGGAATATGCATGTGCCTTGCATGTGGAGAGAGAAAGTCTATAAATAAGATTTTCCCAAGATACCCTTACACTCCTCCTTTCTCCTACCCTTTCATCTTAACCATTGATTTGAAAAATGAATGGTTAAGATTCCTTCTCATCCTACTTAGGGAAAATTGACTTTTTATTTGATCTTACCCCTATATATATATATAAGACAAAGATCCGTTAGGAACCACCCATTATTGCGAGAACCAATGTGAACACAACCAGAAATGCCTAAAAATAGCTAAAAAACACACAAAATTATTATTATTTTGTTAAAATTTTTATGTTAAAATCGCTACTTTTAGTAGAAAAAAAAATTAATTTTTTTTTGTTTTAATTTTTTTTGGCTACTAAAAGTAGCGATTTTAACATAAAAAATATTAAAATAAAAAAAATAGATTTTTTTTATATTTTTTTAGGTTTTTTGGGGGTTTAGTTTTTAGCATTTTAGCATTTTAGCTTGGGGGGTGGAGGGGTTTAGGTTTTTTTGGGGGGGGGGGGGGGTTGGGGAGGGTTAGGTTTTTTTTAGGTTTTAGTTTTTAGCATTTAGCTTGGGGGGTGGGGGGGTTTAGGTTTTTTTTTTTGGGAGGGGGGGGGTGGGGGTTAGTTTTTTTTAGGTTTTTTAAGCTATTTTAGGTTGTGTTCACATTGGTTCTCGCGATTCTCGCAATAAAGGTGGTTCTCGCATGAACCTTACTCTCTCTCTCTCTCTCTATATATATATATATGGGTTGAGATCCTGTACAAACAGTGCTAACTGTAAGAACCGTAAGAACATATCTGAACCATTGATAGTTTAAATCATGGGTTATGGTTGATTATAAATAAAACCCTTATAATAAAAAATTAGTACTAACAAGTTAGGGATAATTATGTAAAATTGCTAGTCATTTGACATTTTCAATTAAATAGGTTTTTTAAACTAAAATAACTTTTATATACTTCATTATTTTTTTAAAAAATATATACCATAAAATCAAGTATTTTTTTATCTTTAATATGAGTACTATATTGCTATACTTTTTGTTATTTATAAAAGTAACTTTTAAAAAAGTTACCAAAAGTTGTTTTATAATTGTGCTGATTATGTGTTAGTTACAATATAATTGCCCAGGGTGAGGTTCGGCTACAAAGTCCATTTTTCCTACAAAGTCATAAAACACCACAATTTCAGCCATAAAACACACTCAAAACCCACAAATAACATAGTGAAGATCACTAAAACACAATATCTGAACCCTAACAGTCCTTAAAAATTTCAAACAAACTATCGTTCAACTATGAATATATAACACAACATGATAATCAAAATAAAACACAATAATGTTAGTGATTCGATAATTAAAGTCTTATCATAAAAAACACAACACAAAACCCACAAATATGGTGTTTTACTATGGTACTTGTGGGTTTTGAGTGTGTTTTATGGTTGACATTATGGTGTTTTATGACTTTTTACACTTTGTAGGAAAAATGAACTTTGTAGCCAACTCCCACCCAAATTGCCCATTCGAGATATTTCATAAAATTTGCTAAATATTCTTCCCATAAGATTTTATCCTGCTTGAAGGTGATTTGAATCAGCACTTTGAAAACTAACCAACACGTGTATTAACAATACTTTAAAAACATACCAGCACATATGCTAACAACACTTTAAAAACATATCAGCACATGTGCTAACAGAACTTTAGAAACATACCAGCACATGTGTAAACAACACATTAAGAACATACTGAAAAAAATAAGTAGCACATGTTTTAGCAGCACTTGAAAAACAAGCACAACAGGGAATTAAATTTGTTTTTTCCTGCACTTGAAAAACAAGCACAACAGGAAACTAAATTTATGTAAATACACATGCTAACTGCGTAATGGAAAATTAATTTCAAGTTTTTATTTTAGTTTATCTGTTTATTTCTTGATTTGAATTCTTGGTACTTATCTTTATTGACTTTTATCTTAGTTTAAAACAATCATATAATTGTAATAATTTGTTACAAAGTGCTGATTAACAAATTGCCTGTTGTTGGCGGAGATTGTGCTTATTACCAAAGTGCATATTGTTGCGATTTGTGAAGATTGTGCTGATTTACAAAGTGCCTGTTGTTGGAAATTTTCAAATTTTGATTTGAAATAGTGCATGAATATAGGGGATAATTAAAATTTGGAATTAATTAAATTCAAAAAATAGAGTGATAAAGTCTAAAATACCCTTGTCTAGTTTTTTTAATGAAGGACACATATCTAATAGTGGTTGGTTCTTATAGTTCTTACACATATTGAGGTTTGTATTTGATCTCATCTCATATATATATATATATATATTTGTTAGAACATGTTTTCACGTTGGTTTGTTTTAACATATCGTCGCATTTCACTCCAACGATGAAGTTTTAATTTTTTTAGTTTTTATTGTTAATGCATTATTAATTAATAATAGTATTTTAATTATTAATGTATCTTTAATTATTATGCATATACTATTATTTTTATTTCTATTTTTTTACAAATTGTCAAAACATAAAAACTATTATTTGTATTTAAAAAAATAGAAATGACTGGGTAGTGGTCGGAAATTGCAATAGAGAGTGGAACCGCACCCAAAATGTGGAAAACAATGGAAACTTAGTGTAATCTGATGTAACACTGATGTTTTTGAGTTAATTGGAGTGGGGAACAACACCCTATTAGAGCTGTAAAAGAACCGAACGTTCAGCGAATAATTTGTGAACCGTTTGGTAAAAAGTTTGTTTATGTTCGTTCATTTAACAAGAGAACAAACACGAACAAGAAATTTCGTTCGTAAAGTTAAACGAACGATCATGAACAAAGGTTGCATTCGTTTATGTACGATAGTGTGTTCATTTATGTTCATTTGTGTTCGTTCATTTAAAGGTTTCCATATCTTATATTTTTGTTTTATTGTTTTTAGTTTTCAATAAAATGAAACCCTATTTATACTATATGCCTATCCCAGCATCACTTGACCATATCATTTTCAGTTTGTAATAAAACTTGTCAAATTTCTTAATTTTGTGTTAATCATGTTTCTGATAATTATATCAATTGTGTTCGGATAATTATGTTAAGTGATTATTTATTTTTTGGTGGATTATTTTAATCCTTGTTATGAAAAAAATGCAGATTATATTTCAAAATGAATGTATGTTCATGAGTTTTCATTTCTGTTCATAAGTGTTGTTTGTGTTCATTTATGTTCATGAAAATTTGTTTGAGTTCATTTGCGTTTGGTAAGTGTTCGTGAACAACTCATGAACACGTTCATTTCCTAAATGAACGAACACGAACAAGGTTGGTCAATAGTTAATGAATAGACTCATTCGTTAATAAATGAACATGAATAAAGCTTTGTTTGTATTCGTTCAATTCGTTTACAACCCTACACCTCATAGCCTGGGTGAGTGAGTGACTTTCCTAGTTATGAAGAACGACATCCTTTAGTTCACTTTTTTTTAAGAAAGTAATCCGTTGTACATAGTCCAAAAATGACTTTTTAACTTTATAATTAGATCTAAAGGCCAATTTAGCTATAGCAGGGTGATAGAGGCTTTTATTTTAGGCCCCTTTTTATTTACACATTCCCTATATCTTATTTTCACACCCCCCCCCCCTATTGTATACGGGCCGTATAAGGTTATACGGCCCGTATGGAATGTTTTTTAATAGGAAAATACGCAGGGAATGTTTTTTTATTTTAATAGTATACGGCCAGTATAAAGTTATACGGCCCGTATACAATGTATACGATCAGTAAAACGTATACGGCCTAATGGATTTATTTTGTGAGCTTTTTACCAAAGTTTTTGGTTTTACCACATGTATACGGCCGTATAATTGTATATGGTCCGTATATATTGTTGTTTTTTCCACTATACCATTTTTTCAATAAAAAAACAATCATTCTAGGGTTTCTAAACTCTTCACTTTTAACAATGTCGATAAACGTTGATCCCAACACGCCGCTTAAATCGGAGCACAAGTAGAGTAACGCTACCGATCAGTTCGTTGATAGAAACCTCGCAAAGATCTTCGTGTTGGTTATTTACCGATTCTGCTAGTTATCGGCGGGGATGGGTACAGAAACCATGAAGGGTGATAATGGATTTGTTACAGAAACCACTAACAGAAGAACCCGACACGTCTTCTATGATGATCCGAAACATTCCGAATAACTAGCAGAAGAACCCGACACAAACAAGTTCTCCACAGTTTCTCCACATATTTGCTTCAAGATTTACGTCTGATGTCCAAGTTTGATCACATTTGACTTCGTTTGTCCAAGTTTGAGAACCTGATTCAGATACACAACAGTTTCTTCTGCTAGTTATTCGGAATGTTTCGGATCATCTTTAGTAGTGTTTGTTTGACAACCTGATTCAGATTTATCTACGGGAACGGTGGCTATGAGAAATACAAACCGCAATCATTTCTGACTATGGGAAACACAAGTTTTATTTTTGAGCTTGATGGATGTCCGTTATCTCAACGCTTCTCGATCTCAACGGAAGGGAAAACCGTCAATTGCATCTCATCTCCTATATCAACATACTCTTCTCTAGCCGCTTAAATCATTTGACATGCTTGGCAACAAAGAGGAACACTTTCTTCTTTTGTTCTTCGATCTTTGTTAGTTATTAATGTTTTATTTTTTTATACTTTTAGAAAGGTTTGACCACATCACAAAATGAGGTTTCATAATCATGGGAAACGAAGAAATTTGATCCTGGAAGAGATCGAAGATTTGGGTACAACTTCGTGTTGGTTATTTATCGATTCTGCTAGTTATCGGCGGGGATGGGTACAGAAACCACCAAGGGTGGTAATGGATTGGTTATAGAAACCACTAGCAGAAGAACGCGACACGTCTTCTATGATGATCCGAAACATTCCGAATAACTAGCAGAAGAACCCCGACACAAACAAGTTATCCACAGTTTGTTATTCAGATCTCTATTCGGTCATCTTTCCATACTACAACACACGATAACTTTAAACTTTATATTGTGTGATTTGACCAGGAAATGATTGGAAGTGATTTCTACTTTTAATAAGCTGTCACAGTTGTCAAATTCGTTGCGTGCATGCATATTGTTGAGACAACAATAGGTAATGGACGGATTATTGGACTTCTTGTTCCAAATGCAGCTGTAGGATCCGTACTTAAAGGTCTCTCTAAAATATGCAATCGAGACCTTCTTGTTAATTTTAATGAAGCAATGAAGATTGAATGTGCAAACCGCAATCGTCTTTGACTACGGAAACGGTGGCTATGGGAGCCATTTCCGCTTACCTTAATCACATCTTCCGATCTGGAATTGGAGAACCGTTGTGTATTTGCTTACTGATCTGGAATTGGAGAACCGTTGTGTATCTGAATCAGGTTCTTAAACAAACACCACTAAAGATGAGTTGGTGTTTAATGCAATTTAATTCTCTTATTTAATTTATTTTTTGTTGTTTCATCTAGGATGCAGTATAAATACAATATCACAACTTGCTGCAGAGACACACCGAAATTCACCAACATATGCAATATTTTCCCTGCAGAATCTTCTTTCTATTTCTTCTTGTTTCAAGGTACACCTTCGGGTTTCGTCAACTCCAACAGTGCAACTGCTCAAGCTGTTGTTTCCTGGAAACAAACGAGTTCTTTTGGGAGACTCGAAATTTGTTTTAAGGAACCCGTGTCTAACCCGATCCTCAGCCAAGAACTTCAGTCTTTTTGGGTTTTCTGTTCTTGTATTTATATTTTCAAGAGTTAATTACTGTTTTCGTCCATGAGGTTTGTCAAAAATAACGGTTTCAGTCCATTAGTTTAAAAATTGCGATTTCAGTCCATTAGTTTCATTTTCGTAACCATTTTAGTCCACTAACTTAACTCCATCCATTTATTTTGTTAACTTTGAGTTAACTAACTAATTCAGGGACGGTTTGAGTCAGTTTTAGAAACACAGGGACTTAAGTGTAAACTCTAAAACATTAAAACAAAAAAAATAGTAAATTCCAAAAAATAAAAAAAATTCCAAAAAACCAAACAAATTCCAAAAAATTCTAAAAAATAATAAAAATTCTAAAAATTCAAAAAAATCAAAAAAATCCGTTTCGGCGCGAACTGTTTCGAACCCGAACCGTTTCGAGCTGAACCGTTTCGACGCGAACCGTTTCGACCCGTACCGTTTCGACCCGAACCGTTTCGAGCTGAACCGTCCGTACCGTTTCGACCCGAACCGTTTTGAGCTGAACCGTTTCGACCCGTACCGTTTCGACTCGTACTGTTTCGAGCCGAACCGTTTCGAAGCCGAGCCGTTTCGACCCGTACCGTTTCGACCCGAACCGTTTCGACCCGTACCGTTTCAAGCCGGACCGTCTCGACCCGAACCGTTTCAAGCTGGACCGTCCGTACCGTTTCGACCCGAACCGTTTCGAGCTGAACCGTTTCGACGCGAACCGTTTCGACCCGTACCGTTTCGAGCCGAACCGTTTCGACCCGTACCGTTTCGAAGCCGAACAACTGAACCGTTTCGAACCCGAACAACTGAACCGTTTCAACCCGTACCGTTTCGAAGCCGAACCGTTTCAAGCCGTACCGTTTCAAACCGAACCGTGCCGTTTCGAACCGAACCGTGCCGTTTCGAACCGAACCGTGCCGTTTCGGGTCGAAACGGTACGGGTCGAGACGGTTCGGCTCGAAACGGTACGGGTCGAAACGGTTCGCGTCGAAACGGTTCAGCTCAAAACGGTTCGGGTCGAAACGGTACGGACGGTTCAGCTCGAAACGGTACGGACGGTTCAGCTCGAAACGGTTCGGGTCGAAACGGTACGGGTCGAAACGGTTCGCGTCGAAACGGTTCAGCTCGAAACGGTTCGGGTTCTAAACAGTTCGCGCCGAAACGGATTTTTTGGATTTTTTAGAATTTTTTAGAATTTTTATGATTTTTTAGAATTTTTATTATTTTTTAGAATTTTTTGGAATTTGTTTGGTTTTTTGGAATTTTTTTTATTTTTTGGAATTTACTATCTTATTTACGCCCCGCTTGCGGTATGCGCATATAATGTATATATGTGTGGGCCATCGGGGGGCAAAAGTAAAAGTGCACTAATTTTAACGTTATTTTACTAATTTCGTGAAAATAACGTTAAAAGTGGAGGACGGTTAATCATGCATCATGTGGTGGCGTTGATAGCTGAAAGACAAATGGGTACATGCACTAATCGGTCTTTGTCCCGATTGCCGAGGGTTATGTGCAATATTATGCGTAATCACGTGGTGTTACAGCTGGGATATAGCTTTTTGACTAAATAAATTAAGATTTTGGAATGTAATCATTTACACAAGTCTTTTAGAAAGGTGACTTTTTGAGTAGTGGAAGTAAGTGAAGGGTATGTTTGGCAAAAGTAGCTGGTGGCTGCTAGCTGAAAGCTGTAAGCTGGTAGCTGGTGGCTGGTGGCTGGAAGCTGGTAGCTGTAGCTGGTAGTTAGTAGCTGTAGCTTTTTAGATATATTTGGTGTTTGGTAGAGTAGCTGGAGCTTTTAATAAAATGTATAAAATGACCAAAATGGACATAACTAAAAATTTAGAAAGTTGATGCATTAAAAAGTTTCCTATTTTTAGAGGTTAAAATAGTCATTTTTTTCCCTAAAAGCTTGTAGCTCCTTCTAAACGCTACTAGTAGTAGCGTTCAACCAAAAGCTTCAAGCTTCTAACCTAAAAGCTTAAAGCTCCTTCAACCAAACAAGACTTTTTATTGAGTAGGAGCTTTTTCTTAAAAGCTTAAAGCTATAAGCTCCTAAAAGCTCCTAAAAGCTCCATGCCAAACATACCCGAAAGCTTCCACTATGCCCTACCCTCTCATATGTTACAACATTTCTTTCACAACGTACAAGTATTCTTGCCATGCTACTTTTAATCCACTGGCAAAAAGAGTATATTTGTAGGAATTATTGGTCTTCCCGAGCATAAACACATGGTTAACGACAAGTATATACAATATAAAACATACCATGTTCGGATTAAAAAGTTTATAATCTTGTTTGTCATAGGCCACTAAATTATAAAAAAAATCAAATCTCATAGTTTGACTGAAAAAAAAAAAATTGTTCTTAAGGGTGAGAGGGGCACTCCTCTCTTAGGGGAGTGACCTCTCTTACAAAAAACCAATCAGCCCGCGCCACGTCAACTCCCCCCTTAACTCCCTCCACACCCTCAATTTGATGGCGGCACTCCTCTCTTAGGGGACTTTTTTTTTTATTTTTTAATTAAGCCTTGTGCTTTAATGGTGTGTACAAGTATGTAAGCCCAAGGTACATGTTGCCCAATGAAATCTTGTGCGGTGAATACCCCCCGCTCCCACTCCCCGATTACCTTCCCCGAATTGATGGCGGCGGTGTTCCCGCTCGGGGACTTGGCTCACCGCTAGCCTCCCCGCTAAGTGTCCCGGACACCCTTATTGATTTTTTTTTTATGAAAATATGTTTTATAGGCGTTTTTAATAATCAATATGAGATGACAGTTTAGATAGATAAACAATTTGCATCACTTAAAAATGAAAGGTTAACTTTATAAAAAAATTATATTTTAAATTGCTCTAACTATTTTGTTTGTGGCAAGGAAATAGAACAAGACAGAAACTACAGTATCGGAGAGCTGATTCGTCATGTCTTTTTAGGGTCCTAATATTAACACATGGGAAAACTTATTTACACATGGTGTATACGGGCCGTATACTGTTATACGGCCCGTATAGAATAAAAACAACTGACAAAGTCTGCTGGCACAGACTTTGTCAAGTTGTTTTTATTCTATACGGGCCGTATAACAGTATACGGCCCGTATACACCATGTGTAAATAAGTTTGCCTGGTCGTATACAATGTATACGAACGTGTATACGGGCCGTATAATGTTATACGGCCCGTATGGAACGAAATTTTGATTTTTCAAATATTTTAGAGTGGTGAGGTGCTCAAAACTTTCTAAAAGTAGAAAAAAAATAAAACATCAACAAGTAACAAAGATTGAAGAACAAGAAAACGTGTCGTATGACTGTAATAAAACGGAAGCTATCAACGCGGGATTACGGGCATGGTGTTATTCTTTATTTAATATTTATAGAATAAAAGGAAGGGTGAGGCATTTGATGAGAGTTGTAAGGAGTCTGAATAAAACGGAAGCTATCAACGCGGGATTACGGACATGCGTTTAATTCCCAACATATTTGTTTTGTCACGTACATTTCGTAAGAAACTTTTCGTGCACTGAAGCTTCTCCTCCAATCATTTCCTGGTCAAATCACACACTATAAAGTTTAAACTTATCGTGTGTTGTAGTTTGGAAAGATGACCGAATAGAGATCTGAATAACAAACTGTGGAGAACTTGTTTGCGTTATCCACCAACAATCCGTTCATTATCTGTTGTTGTCTAAAACAATATCAATTAACGTTCAGTTGTGTATACAAATTCATCACCGGTTTCTACAGCACAAGCACATACACAGGGAGAATGTTCTCGAAATTGAAGGAAAAGAAAAAATGGTTGTTGATGTATACATTGATTGTGGATTTTCTTGAGTCGTCGGGAAAACTTTTCCTCAGGGGGGGGGGGTGAGTAGTATGAGTCTGAGTCCATTGTGGTTCGTGAATGTTGGAAGAACCCGACACATCTTCTGTTGCCTCTTCGGTTGGTAAAAGACATAGGATGGCTTCTAATACAGGCTCTTTGTCAGTTGTGGTTGATTTATAGGAGGAGGTTATAAAGACATAGTATCAGACTCTCTCCCCTCCTGATGCAATTTTACTCCCGAACAAGCCATGCCCACCTTGACCAGAATAGATAAGCGTATCACTCGATCCACTGTCAAGATAATATTTGCAGAACCCGACATACTTGACAGTGGTACCAATGTCAAGTCAAGTTGAGCTTCCTGATGCAATTTTCACAGTGGTACCAATGTCCTACTACTACAATCCTTCCAACGTCTGACTCATATACTCTCGGTTAAAAAATGCTAAAAATGGTTTATTCTCTTTAATCTATTAGAACGATCCTTGTCTTAAGAACCTGATTCTGATTTAAACAATGTAATTTGTGGATCAACAGAAATAACTGAAAATAACTCGTCATTCAATACAAACTCTTCTGAAAGACAAGAATACAACGTTCATGTATCACAAGGAATGACCGAGTATGGAAACCGGACGGAATCTACGAAGAAACTGTTGGAATTTGTGGATTTCGGTTGGTTCAGAAACTTAACAAGAGAAGCAACTAAAAAAAGGAAAGAAAGAAATTTTTTACCATTTTTTACCATATGTATACGGGCCGTATACCGTTTATACGACCGTATACTCTGGGTAAAAAACAAATTTACCGATCGTATACAATGTATACGATGATTGTATACGGGCCGTATATTCTGATACGGCTCGTATACTATGTTAAAAAATGGTTAAAATTGGTTTATTCTCTTTAATCTATTAGAACGATCCTTGTCTTAAGAACCTGATTCTGGTTTAAACAATGGAATGTGTGGATCAACAGAAATAACTGATAATAACTTGCCATTCTCTTGCACCTCTATACGTTGCAAGGTATAGAATGTTTGAAGTATTCTTGGTTCAATACAAACTCTTCTGAAAGACAAGAATACAACGTTCATGTATCACAAGATAATGGTTTCGCGACAAATGAAGTATTATCTGACATCATCTGTTCATCATTGTTCTTGAAGATGAAGATGAAGAAACGAGACTTTGTTTTGAGAAATTAACAAGGTAAACCTGAATTTTCAAATTTTTAGACACTTACTTGAACATGAGTCTGAGTCCATTGTGGTTCGTGAATGCTTCGATTTCAACAAATCTTTTCAAGGTCTTAAGTGATGGACAACTGGTTAAAAGATGTAGAAGAGTTTGTGTAGAGATCTTTACGTACAAATTTGCATCATCCTTACGGTTACAAATGAACCGTTGGGATTCAAGGGTTTATGAGTAAAAGAATTGTGGATTTCCGCTGATACTCAAACCATCTGATCCCGTTGTTGCATACTCCTTTAATGTGAGATTCTTCAAGTTTGCACATTTTTGAGAAAATACCAATGTGTTTGTCAGCTTCGTCAATACACAAAGTGACAGAATTTGTGGATTTCGGTTGGTTCAGAAACTTATCAAAATAAGCAACTAAAAAGTTAACATTCTGATTCAGATTCAGAAAGCAGATGTTTAGTAGTGTTTGAGAAACTAATAGGCTTTGTTCTTCGTTTATTGGATCGTTCTAATAGATTAAAGAGGTTTAAACCATTTTTTACCATATGTATACGAGTCGTATACGGTTTATACGGCCGTATACCATTGGTAAAAAATATTTTTACCGATCGTATACAATGTATACGATGGTTGTATACGGGCCGTATATTATTATACGGCTCGTATACTATGGGTAAAAAATGGTAAAAAAGGGGTTATTCTCTTTAATCTATTAGAACGATCCTTGTCGTGAGAACCCGACACGTCTTCTGTGATGATTCGAAACATTCCGAATAACTAGCAGAAAAACCCGTACCGGTGATTGTTTATCCATACTATTCTTCATAGCCATATTCCCACTCACAATTTGTTGATACATATCGTCCGTTCAAGTTGAGCTTCCTGATACATATCGTTCGTAAGAAACTGTTCGTGCACTGAACCTTCAGTTGTGTACCCTTCAATCTTTGTTGAGTATTTTTCTAACTTTATGCTTGCATCCACCACAGTGAATATTAACTTTGTGTGAAAGAGTTTGGAAACCAGACGGAATCTATGAAGAAACTGTTGGAATTTGTGGATTTCGGTTGGTTCAGAAACTTAACAAGAGAAGCAACTAAAAAAATACAATTGATTTCTCTTCCGGTTACCAGGCCTATCATCTCCGTCTACGTTTGGTTTCCTCAACGAAGAACCATCAGCCATTATCAGCCCTTTTTTCTTTTGGTTTCTGGTTGATTTTTGAGGGTGAGGGTTTTGAATTGATTCCTGCGCTCAAGTTTCAACTACTGGAGTGAAAATTGGTAAAAAATGGTTTATTCTCTTTAATCTATTAGAACGATCCTTGTAACCATCAACCGTTCAAGTTGATATAGGAGAGTACTGAACAACCGAGATAACAGCTCCGGTATTTATCACCAACCCATCTTTGGTAGTGTTTGTTTGAGAACCTGATTCAGATACACAATGGTCTCTTTGCTTCGTCCACTAGAACTATTTGTGTATGCATTCTTTTGGTAGTTAACAACGCTAATTAGAAAAAAATCTGAAAAAATTAATCATATCGATTGCAATAACAGGATGGATGTGACACACATAGATAGATAAAATGTCACAGTTGTCAAGACTGTTTGTCGGGTTTCCAATGCTCACACAGGGTGATAAACAACGCTGATACACGTAACATCTAGTTATATTCAGATTTAAACAATGCCCGCCTCAATCTTCAATACTTCAGTAAAATACCACTAGTAGAAGAACCCGACACGTCTTCATGTAACATAGAATGTTTTAGAAATTGAAGGAAAATGAAAAGATTTGTTGAAATCGAATTTGACAACTATGACAGCTTATTAAAACTGTGGAGAACTTGTTTGTGTCAGGTTCTTCTGCTAGTTACTCGGAATTGATAAATAACCAACACGAAGATCTCTGCGATCGCTAAGGTTTTCATCAACGGACTGATGAAAACCTTAGGTGATGAAGAGTTTAGAAACCCTAGAATGATTGTGTTTTTACGGGAATAAAACGTGATACTTGAAAAAACGTCAATATATACGGCCCGTATACAGTTATACGGCCCGTATACATGTGCTAACATAAAAAACCCACAAAAATAAATCAATTGAGCCGTATACGTTTTACAAATCGTATACACATGTATACGACTCGTATAACTGTATACGGGCCGTATATAATAAAACCAAAAAAAACATTCTCTGCGCATTTTCCTATTAAAAAACATTCTATACGAGCCGTATAATTGTATACGGCCCGTATACAATAGGGGATGTGAAAATAAGATATAGGGTATATGGGAATAAGGCACCCCTTTTTTTATCTAGAACCTTTTTCAAACATAATTATTAGTTTAAAAGTTATATTATTGTATGGGTGAGGATCAAATAGTAAGTTTATTTTGGCTATGAAAGATAGGAATCAATAGGATTAGGACATGTGGCAAAATTTAAAATAAAGAGTAAGAGTATTTTAGTCAATCTTATCCTTTCTTCTTCCTTCTTCTCCCCAGTATCTTCAAAAACCCACTATTTTCAAAACCCACCATCTTCAACCATTTCTTCACTTTCTATCTCAATAATCACTATATTATAGTGCGTTTTTCGTCACCAATCAATGATTCAAACACCCGATCAACTTGTTCTTCAGTTTTTTTGAAGAAAACCCAGTTTAATTTCATACAAAATCGGCGTTTTTTCCTGTGATTTTGAAGATAATCACTCGATCCGTTCGATTCGATCGCAGATAATTGTTTCTATCATTCAAATTTCATCAATCGTTGAAGAAACCGACTTCGATCCAAGTAATAAATTCTTTAATTTCATTTTTATGATCTGGGTTTTTGATTTAGTCATTGCGTTTTACGATCTTGGCGGGGGTCCGGGGGCATCGCCCCTGGTAGCAGGGTCCCAGGGGCGGCAGCCCCTGGCTGGGGTTGAGCTGCCAGGTCAGACAATTCACAGACATTTTTAGGCCATTGCGGTATAGAACCAAGACAATTTTATGTGTTTTCTGGTCATTGCGTTTTAGAAAAACACATTTTTGAAGTGTTTTTAATCATTGCGTTTTAGGTAAAACACATTTTTAGGTGTTTTCAGTCCATTGCGTTTTGGAGAGAACACTTTCTTTTGTTTTTTTAGGCCATTGCATTTTAGAAAGGAGACATTTTTAAGTGTTTTCTGGCCATTGCGTTTTATAAATAAGACATTTCTTTGTGTTTTTGGTGCATTGCGTTTTAGGTAAAACACATTTTTATGTGTTTTCAGTCCATTGCGTTTTAGAAAACAGACATTTTAAGTGTTTTCTGGCCATTGCGTTTTAGAAATAATACATTTCTTTGTGTTTTTTGTGCATTGCGTTTTACGTAAAACACATTTTTATGTGTTTTCACTCCACTGTGTTTTAGAAAACAAACATTTTAAGTGTTTTCTGGCCATTGCGTTTTATAAATAAGACATTTCTTTGTGTTTTTAGTGCATTGCGTTTTAGGTAAAACACATTTTATGTGTTTTCAGTCCATTGCGTTTTAGAAAGTACACTTTCTTTTGTGTTTTTAGGCTATTGCGTTTTAGAAATAACACATTTCTTTGTGTTTTCTGGCTATTGCGTTTTACAAATAAGACATTTCTTTGTGTTTTTTGTGCATTGCGTTTTAGAAAAAATGTCATTTTTTAGGGTTTTTTTCCATTGCGTTTTACGCAACTGGGTTTTCAAAAAAAAATTCGAAAATATAGCAATAGTATACTCGTTTTAAAGATAAAAAAACGCTCGTTTTTTTGGTGCAATTTTTATAAAAAAAAATAATATCGTATGAAAGAGTTATTAACGTTTAAAAAATGTGGGGGGGGGGATTGGAGGAGAGAGAAACTATTGACTTGGATTGACTAGAATGTCCCTAAACAAACTCACGTGCTTATTTTCTTCCCTTCAATTTTCATCATTTAATCTTAGCCATTGATTAACTAAATGGATGGTCAAGATCACTTCCTAGCCTTCTTAGCCAAATAAACTTCCTATTATATCCTAACCCATTATTGTATTATTAGTTTTTGACTAATATAATTTTAACCGTTTATAAACTTTTCAAAACCTATATGATGATTTTAACTGATTTGATTTATTTATTTACCAGGTTTTCAAAACACATATGATGATTTTAAGTGATTTGATTTATTTATTTACTAGATTAGAATCTCATGTATTATACGGGTTGAATATATGATAAATTTTGAAAAGTAAAAAAATTGTTTATAATTTTGCAGTGTATGTTAATAATTACGCAAGCCATTTATAACTAGGCAGATACATAATTACACAACTTGTAATAATAATTACGCAACTTATATAATAAAAAGACAACCTATTTATGATTACATGTATGGAGCAAAATCGCAACAACAAAAGTAAACCTGTTTGTTTGGAGAGCAGCTGAAGAAAGAATCCCGACAATGGTGTCTCTAAAGAAGAGGGGGCTGCAAGGCGGATCGGATACATGTAAAGTTTGCAGGATTGCTTCGGAAACGGCAAACCACATTGTTATCCAGTGCCCGATAGCGAAGGAGGTTTGGATGCAATTATGGTCTTGGTTGAAAATCTCCATTCGGGTTCATCGAGAGAGCATGAAAACAAGATTCCAAGAAAAGTCGGACTGGCCCAGGAAAAAAGAAAAAAATGATTTATGCTATACACCTCTTAGCATGGTGTCTATGGAAAAACAGGAACAACAAAGTTTTTAACGATGAACTCGCGCATCTGATTAAGCTTGTGGAAGAGATTAAAGAGGAGTCGTTTGAATGGATAAGCTTAAGAACAAGACGTACCGGGGTAACACGGAATGAGTGGAAGAGCTTTTCTTTGATGGAGCTATACAAGTAATGTGTATCCTGTCACTAGATATTGATGTTTCTTGATGTAAGTTTTAAAGATTCTCGATTGTATACTTGAGTTTGTGGGATGCGATATATAGCATCTTGCTATATGTCGTGTATATTTTGGTTGGATGAATAAAAGTTTCGTTGTTGTTGTTCAAAAAAATAAATTATGATTACATGTATGCATAATTAAACACGATATACACACATCACATCGACTTTAAAAAAATCAACTTTTTAAAAAGTCTAACAAAACTATACTCAAATTAAAAAGAATATAATGCTCGATTTTATATTGAAGTTTTTTCTTAAAAAAAAATAATATCAAACACATAATCTATACTACATAATTCTCAATATCTATGTTTCTTCTCGTCGATTATATATCACGTATGACTTTTAATTAGTAGATAGAATTTTATAAATTTATTGCCTTTCTTTCTTTTTTTTTGCCCTTCAAAAAAAAAATTGCCTTTCTTTTTTATTTATTAATTTAAACATTATTTTAATTAATATGGTTAGTGGAACCATTACACACTTTAATAAATCTTGTTAGTAAACCACTTATGCCAACATGAAAGCGACGTTACAAGTCATTTCTCACCTTTTAATGAAACTATTATGCATAGCCTTGATAACGTACCAAGTTTTAAATTATGTTAATCAGTGATTGGTACAATAGTTATGATATGGTCACGTGGAACAACGAATGAACGAATGTTACTTTACAATAATCTACTTTTTGTCAAGAATTGAATCTAAGAACTCCTACGAATATGTTCGTAACTCTATCATCTCGAATAGTTGCACAATAGAAGTTATGTGATATAGCCAAGGGCCTTCTGGTCCAATGGCATGGTTGTGATGGTTAAAGTTTGGGATTTCTAGAGGTTTTGTTTCAAGTTCAAAACCTGAATCAAGGGGGTTTTCTCTCAGTGGTGAGTTTCCTGCTTAATGATGTTTTTGGGTGCATCAGGGCCAAGAGCGTCAAAATCAGTATGAACAGTTGACATCATACCGACTCAGGAAGACTTAGCCCGTTAAAAAAGAAGTTGCGTTATATATGATCAGGGCCTGCTCTGGGCCCGGCAAACCCGTGCCGACGCCCGAGGCCAAAAATTTCAAAGGGCCCGAAAAGTCTTTATAAGCTTGTATATATTTATTAAATTATATATTTAGTATATTTATCCGTTTATTACGCAAAAAAGTATTAGTGGTGTAGTGGCAAAACCATCTCAAAGTAATTAATGTAAAGGTCTCAAGTTCGAGTCTTTGCTCCATCACTAAGTTTTTATTTTTGTAATTCATTTACCCTTAACCATAATTTTGGGCCCAATTGTTTTCGTCGCCCGATGCCTAAATTTTTTCTAGAGTTTTCGGGGACGGCTCTGTATATGATTATACGAGGTCAGTCAAACGAGGATTTAGAAGTCAAAGTTTGACCTCGCCAGCAAGAGCCTTGCCCAGCTTTCTATTGGCTCGAACCCATCATGGCCATGGGAATGGATGGGCAGGCACGTGAGTAATGAGTGTGTGGAAGTTTTATTCTTTATTATTTAGTTCATTAATCATTTAAAGTAATTATAGTTACCTTTTGTCAAACAAAATAAAAAAAGAAGACAAAAACATACATCTTTAATTGTTGGCCCCTCCTAAAGTAAACTATTTGTTGTGGAGAGCGTTATTGGGAAGAGTAGCGTCAAAAGTGGGCCTGGCCCGAAGAGGAGTCCCTCTAGTCGACAGCTTATGCCCCCGGTGCGGTCTATACGATGAAGACTCCATCACATTTTTGTCAATTGCCTTTGGGCAAAATGTGTTTGGTGGAATATCTTAGTATGGATGCGGATTCCCCTTTTAAATTGTAATAATCTGAAAGATTTCGTCTCGCAAATTATGCAAAGCCCGGGAGATAAGACTTGGAAAAAGATTGTCTACACTACGGTCTCTTCAACGGTTTGGAGATTGTGGAAGGCGCGAAATGATAAAGTTTTTAACGGTAACTTTATCCCGGTAAACAAGACGGTCGATCTCATTAAGGAAGACTCGTTCCTGTGGATTTGCAATAGGTCCAAGCTTATGAAGCCAACTTGGGAGAATTGGAGGTTTTTTGACTTAATTGATATCATGTAATTGCTTTTTGTTTCGTTGTGTTTTTTCGTTTTTGTTTGTCTCCAGCTTTTTGCTGACTCTTTATATATATATATATATAAAGTGAGTTTGCCGTTAAAAAAAAATTGGTGCAGTTTCGATGTACTTTGTTTGGGTGTGTAATATGTAATTTCTGATGGTTGTAATATGATGTGGTTAAGAGCCAATGAGGTGATGGAGGAGTGGTAAGTTAGAGTCTTGGTGTTCTAAGGGACTCAAGTTTGATTCATGCCCTCCACATTATTTTCTGCGGCACCTGGTGATGATGAGAGATTAAGCGAATAGGTGGAGATCGCTAGTTCGATCCTTGAACTGAGCGGTTTTACCTCACCACGCTGTTGTTCCTTCGGGCGAGTGTTCACGGGCTTCAACCCTAGGTGAGGGTTTTCCCCGCCTCGGAGGCGACTGTATCCCGATATGGTGAATTTCGCCAATAGCCCATTTGGATTATTCGTTGGCTGTTAAAAAAAATGATGTGGTTAACATTTTTTGTTAACCCATTTGATTAATAAAATTGTTAGTTGGTCATTAAAAAAAAAGTATGTTTGGACAAGTGTAAAAAATATGTGTGGGGATGTTTGGGTTAGTATATTTTAAAAAGCTAACATTTTTTTCTATAAAAAATGAGCTTAATTAGGCATTCTTAAATAGCCCCTACAACAAACTTTATAAAAGATTGAATGATTGATGTTAAGTGTGTAATAAGCTACTATCTTCTTAAATTAACGCACTCAAACACTCCATTATTATTACAATAACACAAAACCTAGTCAGTGGCGGACCCAGAAAATTTTTTCATGGGGTGCGGATAAGGGGTTTAACCAAATTTTCAAGGGTTCAAGGGGTGCGGATAAGGGGTTTAACCAAATTTTCAAGGGGTGCGGGGAGAATTTTACCTTATAAAATACACTAATTTTTTTTTTCAGGGGGTGCGCCCGCCCACCCTGGCTTCTTACTAGGTCCGCCCTTGAACCTAGTTATACTGTTTCTAAGCACAATATCCGAGCCACTATGTCACGACTAGAAATAAGCACTCCATAGTGGTCATCTACGGTTGATGTGATCATAAGCAAGAAGACCTAAATATAAAACATTATGATATGTTTACCGGACTAAACATATCGAGGAGTCTTGAAATCAATTGCTACTAATGGAAATTTATCTATCATATATGCACCCCAACTCATGACACTTTATCGATAATCCCTGTTAGCAAAGCATGTTACTTTGAGTTGAACTCTAGTAGCTAAGATTTGGTATCTTTGTTATCACTGCTCATTTAGTTCTTGGGGGTTTAGGGTTACTGATTCTAGAAAATTGACCAGACTTCTTGATTTTCATCAAGTTCAATTTTAGGGTCACTAATTGATTTTAGTAAGGTTCGATTTTGGTAAGTGACTTTCGTTAAATAATTGTTTGTTCTTTGGTTTGATAAGTGAGTTTTGTAAGTGTTTTTTTATAATCGTTTTCATTAGGTTTGTAACCGATTTCAATAGAAATATTTAATGGGGAAGAAAGGCTATAAGGGTTTTTTGGTAATTTTCCAACATTCCATTGAAATGT
The DNA here is from genome assembly GCA_030545235.1 of Helianthus tuberosus. Lineage (NCBI taxonomy): Eukaryota > Viridiplantae > Streptophyta > Magnoliopsida > Asterales > Asteraceae > Helianthus > Helianthus tuberosus. The sequence continues at coordinate 28,658 of JARYGA010038372.1, forward strand.
TTATTACTTCACACTCTATAGGAAAGTGAAAATCCTTTGCTACAGGGAATTGAAAGAAAAAAATTCCAATTCCATTACTAAACAACTAAACACATAATTTGATTAAATGTTTTTAGATTCTTTTAAATAAAATGCGGTTAAGTGAAACCAATTAACTTCAATACATGCAAAGGTTTCGTCAAGTACATTATTTTTTGCAGAACATGAGCACGTTGTTAGCAATTGTGTTTTGGTGATTCTTGGCGATGGTAATATATATGTCGGAGGCAATAAGGCAAAGGTAGAATTAAAACCGCAACTCTTGGAATAACCTAAAATGGGATTAGTTATATGACAAATAGCATTGACAAAATGGTGAATTGACATTGAGAAATCTTGGTTATACGAATTCAACTCTTGGAATAACCGAAACTCGTGTTAAGTAAAGTTCATCGTTAAACGTAAGTCCAAGTAAAAAGGACTCGATCTTTTCTACGTTCTCAAGACTCGAGGAGGAGTCTTTCTCGAAGAAGGAGATAAGGAGACATAGGCCCCTAGCAACCAAAAAGACCCAGGTGCTACGGATACAAAGTCAAACAAGATAGCTCGTGAAGTTGAATTGTTTAGGAAGGTCATGATTAGGGCTGTAAACGAACCGAACGTTCAGCGAACAGTTCGTGAACCGTTCGGTGGGAAGTTCGTTTATGTTCGTTCGATTAGCTTAACGAACGAACACGAACAAAAAAATTCGTTCGGTTAGCTTAGCGAACGAACACGAACACAGGTCTCGTTCGTTCGACTGTGTTCGTGAACGTTCGGTGATATGTTCGGTTACGTTAGTTTATGTTCGTTCGTTTACGTTCGTTTGATTATAATAAAAAATAATAAATAATAAACCTTTTATCTAAACATACTGAAAACTTGAAACTCTATTTTTTCTAAGTTAGCTAAAATTTTGACATTCTAAGACATTTTTTGGGATAATTATGTCTAAGTTAGTTAAACTTGATTCATCGTTCGGTGGTTGTAGTAGATTTCTTGTGTTTTGTTTATCATCTGATGGTTGTATTTAACTACTTATTTCCAATGTTTAAGGATAACAATGTTTTTATTTATTATTTTCAACTTAAATGTTCGTTTTTATTTGCTTATGTTCGTTTGTGTTCGAGACCCGTGTTCACGAACTGTTCGTGAACAACTGAATTTCCTTAACAAACGAACACGAATATAAACTTATGTTCGGTATGCGTTCGTGAACAGTTCACGAACATGTTAATTTCCTTAACGAACGAACACGAACATGGCCTTGTTCGTGTTCGTTCGGTTCGTTTACAGCCCTAGTCATGATGATAATGAATAAGACCCGGGTTGATGTTTCTTTCAATCCAAGTGGTTTTGGTTCAGATTCTTGTTGTCGAGCTTACACAAAATTCGAGGTCATTACCTAACGCAAGAGATGGTCCTTAAGGCCACTCGTGCCACCAACATGGTGAGGATTGTGATGGCGTGGTCACCGTGATCACACCGTCGCAAATGGTGTGATCGTGGTCACCGTTGTGGCATCACAATAGTGGTGGGTTTGATCGTTGTTTTTGTTGGGATTGTTGTTACTGGATGGTTTTTTTTTGGGGAATGAGATGACATTGTTGTGATTGGTTGGAAATGATTTAGTGATGGGTGTGATGAGTGGTTCACATGATATAATGATGATTGTGCCATCAATTATACATATTTTTAGTGCATAATTACACCCTAATTCTAAGTACTTTTATGACTTTTTAGTTGAAAATACTACATAAATCTCTCCTATTTGAAAAATGCAGGTTTCTAAGGTCTCGGGATGAATAGAATTGAAAACGAACATAAATGAAGCAAAAACTCAAGATTCTAACGAAATAAGCAAGTTATCAAATACAGTCATGCCAGGCTATGGGCACGACCGTGCACAGTACCATGCATCACAAAGTCAACGCAATAATGGTTGACAAAAGTCCACCAGAGGCGAGGCACGCCCGTGCTCAAGGAAAAGATAAGAGACGAAGGTTCAAGAACCAACCAAGAATGCCACATGTTCAAGACCTGTCGGGAGACCTCAGTATACACGGTCGTGCCCCTTAGGCACGCTCTAAAAAGAACAATAAGGAGAAGCAGTGCCGGGGAATCCTTACAAGGAATGGCCGCGCCCCTTAGGCACGCCCGTGCACACTTAGTCTCCACCAGCCTATAAATAGAAGGCCTTGGCTGCCCATTTTCACTATCCCATTTCACCCACTCATCTTCCACGTTTCACACACTAAACCTCTGCTCTTAAGAGGTCACAAGAAGTTTGGGATCACTCCGTTAAATACTTCTAATAGCTTAGTTTGAGAAAGAGAGAGAGAGTACTTGTAATCAACAACCCTTCCTCGAGTTGTTTAAACCTGTCATACTTGATCCATTATGATTTTTTGGTGCATATTTCGTACGTCTGCCACTGTGCGAATAGTTAGATAGAGCATGCGTTGAATATTGTATAGAATAAAGAAGTTGGACATGTTTTGTAAATGTCAAGGTCCATCCCGACGGATGACCATCCGGACGGATGGCAATCCGATCGGATGGACACATAGTGCGAGTTGTCTATAAATAGGGGGTTGGGGCTCCCATTTAGACAAGCTTTTGGTTCCCAGAGGGGAAATGCTGTCCAACTGGTCTCGTGGTGCTCTAAACGTCGAATAATCAATAGAGACCAGATTGAAATTGACTGCTCGGTGTTGTATTCTGTTTCTACTCCTTTCTTAGTCGTAATAAAAGCACCGAACACGTCGGATCGGGACCGAGGCTCCGTCAAACTCGCCGGATCCTGGAATCAGCAGTGGTATCAGAGCTACGGTACCAATTTAATCGATCTAACAGTCGGTTAAATCACCCAAAGCTCATCAATTTTGGGTTAAACGGGAGTTTTGCCGTTAAACATAGAAAATCATCAAAATAAAGGTCAATTCACTAATGGATTTTGGAATTGAAGACATCATTCTGTTCGGAATTGATTCACACACAATCCTGTGAAGTTTCATCATGAAATTCACACAAATAAAGATTCTGGATCGGAAAAACGTGATTTGGAGTGTTCTTGAGCTGTTAGAACATTTCCGATCGGATGGCAATCCGATCGGATGACCATCCGATCCATATCACTATCTTGATTGAAGGAGGTTTATATGCTTTCAATCGGATGGCAATCCAATCGGATGACCATCCGATCGGACGACCATCCGATCCATGTGACTATGGGGTGTTTGAAAGATCAGGTGTTTTCAATCGAACGACAATCCGATCGGATGACCATCCGATCCACAAACACAAGTTTGCCCACTTTGTTCTTCGATCGAATGGCAATCCGATCGGATGACAATCCGATCAGATGACCATCCGATCCATGCCATTCGACCAGATGATCAAATGCCTAAAAAAAGGCATTTTTTGATCGCAACGAATAGGAGAGTCTCCAGAAAAAATTTGGCGATTGTCAATTTTTTCGGGTTTTTAACGACCAAGCTGGGTTATTCGGGGACACCGTCGGGGGCTTCAGTGAACAAATTTGATGATGCGATCACGAATTGTGGAAATTAGTGGGGTAGTCATGATACTGGTGCAGAATGTTTATCATTCAGGGTATCTGACTATTTATGGGCCAAATCGTAAAATTCGCAAAGACGAAAAACTGACAATTGTGGCGAATACTGTGATATTCTGGTATGGTCAAGTTTTTCGGAGAAAAGAATTAAAAACTGAATTCAGTTTGAGGGGGAATTCAGTAATAGAGACGTCAGAATTTTCAAAAATGAGGGGGAATAAAAATTTCACTGTCGTATGTTGAAATTCTGGCATTTTTAAAATTCATGACACTGCAACAGTATTCGGGTAGTTTTCGACTTCAGATTGTCAGGGGGAATGTGAATCTGATCGTGAGTGTAAACTTCCGAGATCAAGAGGATCTGAGGTGTTGATATCTGACTGTGGACGAAAGCATCAGAGATCTGAGAGTGATCGTGGATGATAGCTTCTGAGATCTAGATTATCCGAGGAGATGAATCTGATTGTGGACGAATGCTTCGGAGATCGGATTACATTACCAAGATTATTTGTTTTCCGATGAAGATTTTCTGATTGTGGAGAATACCGTTTACACGGATCTGTCATTCTTATGGTGTGTTAACATGGATCATGGTAAACGGGATATTAGATCTTCAGGGGGAATCACGGATTTGAAGTTAACCAGTGGGTATTTGAAGTTTCTATCAATTGCCGGTTGAGTTTTTGTACATTCTTAGATCGAGCAGGAGGAATGCGAAGATCGTGGTGCTAACTTGTGATATCAAAAACTGAGCTCGGATGCGGTTAAAGTTGAAACATAGGATACTGCATTGACTAGTTTCAAGTTGGTGATTGTTCGTGAAGGTTGCAGTTTAGCAAATCAGAGGAGAGTCATGAACTATGCAAAAGACCTGAAGATTCATTCCAGGGGGAATTTGGATAGTCAGATTTCAATATACCTGATTGAAGTTGCAGAAAAGTTGAAGATTACAGAATATTCAAACACAGCTCAAGGTTCTCAAAGTTTTAAAGACGATTCGACAGTGACATCCGAGGGGGAATCTGTTGGTGCATATTTCGTACGTCTGCCACTGCGCGAATAGTTAGATAGAGCGTGTGTTGAGTTGGACAAGTTTTGTAAATGTCAAGGTCCATCCGGACGGATGACCATCCGGACGGATGGCAATCTGATCTGATGGACACATAGTTTGAGTTGTCTATAAATAGGGGGTTGGGGCTCCCGTTTGGACAAGCTTTTGGTTCCCAGAGGGGAAATGTTGTCCAACTGGTCTCGTGGTGCTGTAAACGTCGAATAATCAATAGAGACCAGATTGAAATTGACTGCTCGGTGTCGTATTCTGTTTCTACTCCTTTCTTAGTCGTAATAAACGCACCGAACACGTCGGATCGGGACCGAGGCTCCGTCAAACTCGTCGGATCCTGGAATCAGCATGATTCACTCAAAAATCATTGTTTATAGAAAAGTTATGGCCATTATAGGCTAAACTTGTGTTGCTTGGGTTGAAAATGAAACTTGGTATGAATTAAATATTTAATCTTTGGCAAAGAGGTCTATTGTGTCTTTAATAATTCCTTCTACTCTTCTATTTTTCGTAATGCTTGTGATGTTTTGGTCTTTGATCTTGTGGGAGTTCTTGCTAACCAAAGGAGGTAAAGCTTATTAGTACACTCATGATGTGTAACAACCCATATACTAATAAGGGGAATCCGATCTTGGAGAAGTGGTTAACCCATTTGTGGAAACACATCTTGTGATCAATCCTCATTTATTGAGAATATCGTTGTTGTCCTGCACGGTCTATATGCTAGGCCTCAATAATTATCCAAAACTTGGTCTAGTGACTAGTCTAACACGGTCTATATGTTAGACTTTGCCCGGTCCAAGAGTTGGTGAACCCATGTTAAAATACTATACATCTTTATATATTTTATTATTATAACACAAACCGTTAAATAAAGATCAATCACCCAAATTAATCACAAGTGTCATTAGAACCCGGGGGGGGGGGGGGAGCACTTTGATATATCCTTGCTACCTATGAAGTGAGACAAAGGTATGGCAAATAGAGAATCACAGGCTATGGGAACAATGTAAAAGAAAGAAGGGTAATTGGATGTAAAAAGGATGAGGAAGTTGGCGATGGTTTATCCCAAGTTTAAATTGAAGATTTTTTTAGTTTAACTTTATGAGAAAGGTTATTGCACAAGATGGTGAACTCATGCGACGTGTAGGAGAGAACATGAGCCTTTGATCAAATAATCCAATGGTTGAGATTAAGTGATTCCCAAATTTTGAATTCACGTAACTAAAAACAAGGAAAACAAGGGGAAATGGCGTAATTGATAATCCAATATTGTTAACTCATAAACCTACTTTCCCCATGATTTTCAAACAACGTAACTGTAACTTTTTCATACGTTAATATTTTTTTAAATTACATTGTATTAACAAGAATTTGATTCTCTTTAATTTGAGTATGCTATTGCTATAATTTTCTTATTTTTTTTACAAGCTATAAAGTTACGTGATTGTGCAACGTTACGTAATTATGTTCCAATACGTAATTGCGTACTGGAACATAATCAATGACTACCTAAAGCACGTAGCATATGTGTCCAAAAGCAGTAACAAATTCTCAATGTAACAAATTAATGTGATCAATAAATACCTAAATTATGTAACAGTGCATCTATAATCACACACCAAAATAGTCAATGAGTACCTAAATCACATACTAGATACTCAAATATATGCCTAAATCTAGAATCACATACCATGTGTGCAAAAGCATTAACAAAATACTTAATGTAATAATCATATACCATGTTTGCAAAGCAGTAACAGCTGCTCAATGCATTAATCACGTACAAGGCAAAGTAGTAACAAATGTCCAATGTAACACTACATCTATAATCACATAACAACTTATATAATCACAAAACAACTTATATTACAGATCTAATCACGTAATAGCATAAAAACAATTAAGCTCTCATTGTATAATTACGTAATAAGCATAACTTTAGTAAAAAAACATTATACAATCAAACAAATTGTGATAACGTAATGATACATAATCACGTGACCTTACACTTGTTTCATATGGTATGTGATTATAGATGGAGGGTCACATTAAGCATTTGTTACTGCTTGCACATATGGTATGTAATTACGTACTGGAACATAATCACGTAACTTTACATAAATCACGTAACTTTATAGCTTGTAATATATTTTTTTAATTAAGAAAACTATAGCAATAGTCTTCTCAAATTAAAGAGAATGGAATGCTCGTCAATACCATGTAATTTAAAAAAAATATCGTATGAAAAAATGTGAAGTAGGTTCAAAGAAGATTGACCATAATATCATTCCCTTCTAAAACTGAAAATGACACTTATTAAGCCTAAGTTATCTTTATTTGGTTTGTTTTGTTTTAGTATTTATTGTTTAGTTTGATTTACCTTCTCTCTTGTTATTTTAAAATATTAATTAATTAAGTATATTACAATTGCCAACTATGTTGAATAGTACTTTAACTTTTTTTTTTTGACTTTTTTGTGTTTTATATCTTTGAATATTTTTACCCTTTAACTTTTAGCATTTACACTTCGAATCTCTTAGTTTTGTAATTGAGTTATATGTGTTTATTGTATACACGTATCGGTATAAATATTCAATTTGATTTACGTTTTGACGTAGATTTGTTAAGTCGGTCCACGTTTTGACGTAAATTTTATTTTATATTTCCGGAAATTAGTGGGGTCAAATATAAGATGTTTTCGTCAGATGTATTACGTTTCCACAACGCCGCAACGCGTCATACCATTCTTTAATTTAAAAACACTATTTTTTTACGTGCTTCTTTTTATGCACGTGTCGATATAAATTCAAGTTGGTTTATACTTTCACATAATTTTTTTTCGGAAATATGTTGGGTCAAATATGATACATTTTCGTGGTTATTTTTTATGTATGTTTTCTATTGGTCTACGTTTTGACGTAATTGTTTTCCGGAAAACAGTCATGCCAAATATAATACGCTTTCATTATACTTTATAAATTCGAGGTACTTTACATTTCAATGTCACGACAACGCGCTACGTGTCCATTAAATTTTGTTAAAAATCGGGTTGCCCCGCCGTGGGTATTACCCACTAGTTATAAATATTTGGGGTTGTACTTGGATCTTTTGGTGCAAGACTATCGATTTAAGTTATGTTACGGTGTTTATCTTCAATACCACTTACATCAATTGTTTTTTTTTTTTGAAAGGTGTGAATTATTTGCGAATATCGAGAGGTTTAGCATACTTTGTCTTAACCGGATCCGCTCTAGAGAGCCCCTTCGCACAATAGATCCCCAATTTAAACCCCTCAATGAGAAACCCCTATCACCCAGACTCGAACTTGAGACCTGGAGGGGAAAACTCACCCGGGCCCACCATAGGTGAAACTTAAATACTCGTGGCCACCATTAGGCTAAAGGGTGTGGGGAGCATGAGTTGGGTCATCAATGCCACAAAGGACCATTAATGGATTGCTATACCACCCCATTGTCTCATCCATCGTGGTTGGCATGGATTAAACCATGACAACCATGGGCCTCCTTTCCTTTTTTAATATTTCATTTTCCTTTTCCTTTTCATGAAAATAAATTAAAATAAGAACTGGGTCATGACCACACCCTTAGAGTAGTGGTTTTAGATGATAGATTAGAAGCGCGTGACATGGCGCTGATGTGGAGGGTCATGATGACCATGAGGGTCATGACCACATCTTATAGCCTAGTGATGGTTCATCAATTGTTTTGTTGGTACTTCATATATGGATATGTAAGGGTGTAAGGGGCACTCACCTAAGAGGTGAGTCCCCTCTCTTACGCCCAACCAACCAACTAGTGCCACGTCAACTCCCCTCTTAAACTCCCCTAACACCCCATTTTGATGGCGGCACTCCCCTCTAAGGGGAGTTGGATTTTTTTTTTTTAAATTATGCATGTTTATAAATTAAAAAAATATTAATAAAAATAAAAATTAAATAAAAGACATTTCATTAAATAAAAGACATTTCATTAAATTAAAAAAAAATAAAAATTACATTCAAACTAGAAAAATATAAAACCAAACTACTCGTCGTCCGAATCAACTTCAAGGTGAGGCAGATCTAAACGTCCGAGATGCTCAACGAGATCGTGTTTTAGTCTCCAATGCGTTTCGTCGTCAATGAGCTCGCTATAAGCTGTTTCAGCGAAGACGGGTTCGACTGTGACGAAAAGTATCGTCATTAAATTTTGGATTTTCATCAAAATAATCGGCCATGAGTGTCTCATGGCCTCCCTCACGATCTCGACGGATAAATTTTTTTTTACTAGGCGATGCCGTGTCTAGTAGCTCCGCTTGTTGGATGAGATTTTGGAAGAAAATTAAGCTAGTATCGCTTGACGATGCATCTCCATCGTCGGGAAAGTCGGGTAGGGTAGAAAGAAACGGAAGCCTGGGATCCATTTTGTATTTGAAAGATTTGAGTTTGAGAGTTTTGGTGTGAGTTTGAGAGTGGTGAGTGTGGTAAAAAAATTGATTTAGGTAGGTTAGATATATATTGTTTAAAAAAGTTGAATTTTTTTTTTTTTTATAAAAGTGACCGTTTGACAACGGTCTTATTCCGAAAATCGTGCCAAAGCAAGCGGTAAGTCCACGCCGATCGACCCCCCCGATTCGGGTCCCCGCTTTGATGGCGGCGGTGTTCCCGATCGGGGACAAGGGTCACCGCTCCCCGCCCCGCGAACGCCCCGTACACCCTAATAAAACTAATCTTAGAATTAGGAATACAAGTTTATCTGTTGAGAATTAAGAGTTATCGTTATAAAATTTTGATTATAAATTTAACTAGTAGAATTCCCCGTATATTGTGATGGAAAATTAGTCCATATCATTACAATATTAATACGATGTTGAAAGTCAGCATAGCAATCAAAATATAAAAGTCAAAAGATATAGTCATCGTATACTAAAAAAAGATATTTACAAGTATTTTATATAGATCGAAAACCATAAAAACTAATATCAATAACCTTTCCGAAATAATTACTAGAGTTAATTACATAGCTAGTCCTTGTGGTTTGCACAAAATAGCATACTTAGGTACTAATAGTTTAAAATCACCTTCTAGGGTATTAACTTTTCATTTTGTAACGTTTGGAGGTATTAATTTCTAGGGTATTAACATAGTTAGTCCCTGTGGTTTGCACAAAATAACATACTTAGCTACTAATAGAATGTGATTTTAAACCTACAAATAACGTTAATACCTCTAAACGTTACAAAATGAAAAGTTAATACACTAGAATGTAATTTTAAACTATTAGTACCTAAGTATGTTACTTTGTGCAAACCACAGGGACTAACTATGTAATTAACTCTAATTACTAGTAACGGTTCTAAAAGTAACGATACCAGCAGTGGCGGATCTAGGATTCCGACCAAGCGGTAACGTTTTATAAATAAGCGGTAACGAAATCGAAAAAACGTCAAATTTTTCCAAAATTTACATTAAAAACGTCAAAAATTTTCCGACCAAGCGGTAGCGGAGGCTACCCCTTGTTCCATAATACATCCGCCCCTGGATACCAGTACCAATATTGTTTGGTCGAAGTTGATGTGGTACCAATATTGTTGGGACGGTATCACGTCGGTTTGTCATGGTACCAGTACGGTACCGACACTCATTATAGCTTACGATACAAAAATAGATACTCTATACCGCTACCAAAGTTGTTTGGATAGTGTCGGTTTAGTTCATCACGGTTGAGAACAAAAAAAAAACAATAACATTTAACTCATCTAATTTTTAACAAAGCTTTTAGCAAAGAACATAGATACAAATAAGCACGTCGCAACGATATATTCGAAATTTTATAAAGCATCACACTATATTATTAGAATAACGAAATGTGTAAATGACGTCATTTAAAAAAAAACTTAATGTGATGTAGCTTTGATAACATGCACATTTGTGCTTTGATCACTTATGTATTATCACTCACAACTTAATTTCGAATAGATGTATGTTACGACGTAGATAAAATTATGCACGTAACAACGGCATACTCGGAATTATATAATATAACAACCCTCCTGAATTTTTCTGACACCCTAATATATATTAAAATATTCCCATATGTCTTAAAATACACCCCATATATGAAAACCGAGCCCAAAATACGATATAACATTAAAAATTAAATAAAAACAAGATTTTTAAGTCGCTCGCGGGCCGCGTAGACCCCTTAAGGATCTTACGCGGGGCGCGACAGCCCTGCAACGAGACGCAGCCCTGAGCCGACACGTGTCATCATCGTCGCGAAGCTAGCCGATGACTGGGCCGGGCTAGGGCCTACCCAGTCTACTACGCGGGCCGCGTAGCTCGTGGTTTCACCTTACGCGGGCCGCGTGAAACCCGAAATCAGCCCCTATATAATGGGAGCTCGGGCCTTCAGTTTCCGTCGCTCAATTCTCACTTTCTCTCTCGAATTACTATATAGTAGGCACTATACTCGGGTATAATACCCCCTAATTAACGAAGTTCTGCCCCGTTGTAAGTATTATAACTCCGGTTACGTATTAGATACGCTGCCCGATTGATCCAGGGTTCCGTAACGGCTGTCAATGTTCTGCCCGACGTAGTCGTTGGAATGTCGTCTCAGGGAGGGTATTACTAATGTAAATATCAAGGGTTATTATACTAACACGTGTGCATTTGTGTAAATTATAGATAATCACCAGGAAACCTTAGAAGAAATCTAAGATAACAATGTGAGTAATCTTCTTTTTGTAAATTGTTTTTACAAAACCTTAAAATGTTTTACAATGTGATTAAGCAGTGATTGAGTTTTTGTAGTTCTTCAATTACTGCCGGTATGTTGGGGTTTTGTATACAAAATGTGGAACACGTTACCATTGGACAACGAGTTAGCCAATGTGTAATATGACCCACCAGTCAGGATTGACAATACTGAATGAGTAATTGTGTAGAAATAAACAAAGTGATAGCTCTCAATACTGTTAATGGATAAAACTCTTCTTGATTAAACTGGAATTCACTCACCAGTATTTCCCACTGACAAAATGTTTTTAAACGCGTTTCAGGTAACAAAATGTGAAAGCCAACTAGAAGCCAGCTGGACAGCACTGAAGGCTTGGAAAAATGGCTATAAAAGTTACCTAAATAAAAGAAGATGTTTTATTAAATAAAATGGGGATTTTCCCTATGAAAATGTTTATAATAAAAACTTGGGTTTTATCCCAATATGCTTAATATTATAAAATTGTGGTATTTACTCTAATAAATATTTCCTAACTACGGTCCTGATGAAATTTCCGCTGCCAAAATGATAAACAAATTATACCACCAAAACTGGTCTCGCGGCCGCCCGTTCCCGGGACAGATGGGGGCGGGGGTTGCGACAGAAGGTGGTATCAGAGCTAAACCACTGATTCAGCCACATAAATGTTCTGCTGACACCGAAATATTATTCAAATTGTTAGGAAAATTAATTATGGAAATATGTACATAATTGTATTTTATTATTGTGTGTTATTTGACTATTTGTTAGTTTACAGTATGAGTGATCAAGGACCCTCAGACGTTTATTGTCAGTTGTCCGATTCACCTAGAAGTGAAGGTACCTCTTCACAGCCTGCCTTCTCTGGGTATGCCGCTGATAATGAAGAAGGGATGTTTGTCTTTAAGGCTCAGTCTGAAGAGCCATTCCCTCATAAAAAGAGATCATGGTTCAGTAAGGGAGCACACGAGCGTAGGAAAAGAATGCGAAAGTTGCAACAGCAGAGAGTCCTAGCAGCCGCTAAGCGAGAGTCAGATGCCCATACACAGGATATGCTTAATATGAGCTTAGCCAATTTTCATATCCTAGCAACAACAGCTGCCGACCCAAACCTGGAACAACTAGTAACCCCACAACCCTTACCTTTGTTCCCCACTCAGCCAATGGAGATAGAAGACAACCCCGAAAACCAAGTCCAAATGCATGATTTCAACCCTGAGGAGATACCTAGGATACCAGCCCTAATCCCTTAGACCCAGATTATGATCCATGGTTCGATGATTATAGGGATTATGTGCCACGCTACCACTTAAACGACGAACCAATGCCGAACTTAGCAGCCTATCCAGGTCTGGACCCTCTAGATCCCTACTACGATAACGATGAATACATTAGGGAGATCTTAGAGAATCCGTACCCTCAGGAGGATCCCGTGCCCCAATACCCAAACCCAGTACCAACACCTGCACCCCCAATGAGTGCAGAAAATGTGCACGAGCTCCGAACTTTCGGAAAAGAGATTTTAGAAAGTAGTGAGAGGATGAGGCAGGTAGGAGAGCGACTCGTCTGGAAGTACGATGAGCGCCATATGGATTACTGGATGAATCCAGATCAGTGAAGATGATGGTAGAGTTGGTAATAATAATAATATAATAATATATATAATATGTTTGTATGAAAAAAATACATATATATATATGTGTGTAATAATAATAATATATGTTGTAGTATAGACCACTTCGTGGTTAGTGATGCATAATAGTATTGTAATTTTAATTCCAGTCTTAGTGTGTATTTGACGCATACTATAATAGAAAAGAGTAAGTCACAATGCTCGACGCTTTTGACCAGTATGTGTGTTGTGTGGTTGTTGCCTAAATTATTAATTATTTGGTGATATTAATAATTGGTAAATGTTTAAAATTCAGATGGACGACGAAGTAAACCAGGGAAACCAGAATAATGATCACCAGAGTAACATTAACCCGGATAATGAAAATCCGAACAACAACAATAATGGAAACCAATTGGATAACAGTGCCATGCAACATATAGTGGCACAAGGGATAATAGACGCGATGCCATATATTATCAAAACGGTTAAGGAAGCAGAAAATAAAAGTAAACATGATAGTAAACGACCTTCTGAACCTGAACACAACATAAACAATGGACCCGTACTTCAAGTGCCCTTTCCCAAAAGAAGAAGAACCGTGTCTTACGGTTGTTCTTATAAAGAATTATGGTCTTGTAAACCAATGGAATTCTCGGGCAATGAAGGGGCCGTTGCATCTCTACGCTGGATAGAAAAGACTGAGGCAGTCTTAAGAATAAGTAAATGCGCAGACGAGGATAAGATAATGTTTGCTTCCAATCTGTTTAAAAATTCAGCACTAGAATGGTGGAACACTATCCTCCAGTCAAGGGGAAGTGATAGAACTTACAATATGGAATGGGAGGAATTTAAAAACATGGTAGAAATGAAATTCTGTCCTCCTAATGAAAAAGAACAGATAGCAAATAAATTCCTAAATCTTAGGATGACTGGAATAGATAGTAAGGGTTATACTACATTATTCTTTGAATATGCCCGAATAATACCAACCCTTGCATCACCAGAACCAGTATTAATCTCCCGTTACATCTGGGGATTAATTGGAGAGATTAGACGTGTAGTCAAGGCAGCTAGACCTCAAACCATAGAAGAAGCTGTAGAACTAGCAAACACCTTGAAAGATGAGTTAGTCCGTACACGAGAAGAGGATCAGAGAAGGAACCTAACCCAGAAGCTTACTCAAGAATTCCGTTCTGGAAATTCTAACCGTGGGAGAAATATAGGTTCTACCTCTGCACCCTACTGTAAGTATTGCAAAAGGAAGCATTCTGGAAGATGCTCCATATATTGTAACTTTTGCAAAATATCGGGACACAAAGAGGAAGATTGCATGAAAAATCCTAACAATAGGATATGCTACAACTGCGGAGAACAAGGTCATATCAAGCCTAACTGTCCAAAGCTAGCTCCAGATACGAACACCAAAAATACTAAAAATGCTAGAGCTTTTGTTCTGACTGCAGAAGAAGCTAAGATGATCCCGGATGTGATCGCCGGTACGTTTTTAGTTAATGATGTTTTTGCTAAAGTATTATTTGACTCTGGTGCGAACCAAAGTTTTATTAATACTTCGTTTTGCAAACTTATAAATTAATCATTAACTAAACTTCCACAAGAATGTCTAGTAGAGACAGCAAATGGGGAAACTATTAAGATTTCTGAAATCTTGCAGGGAGCAAAAATAGAAATTTTAAATCAGAAATTTATTGCAAATCTTTACCCAATGAATCTGGTAGGATTTGATGTTGTGTTAGGAATTGATTGGTTAATGGCCAATAAAACCAGTATTTTATGTGATCAAAAGTCAATTCAAGTAAATTCACCAAGGGGTGAAAAGATCACAATTAAAGGAAATAAATTTTCTAAATCCACAAAGTTCATCTCTGTGATGAAAACAACAAGTTATATAAGGAAATGATCATTAGTGTATTTGATTTCTATAATCACTAACACTAAAGGAAAAAAATTAAAGGATATTCCATTAGTATCCCAGTTTTCAGATGTATTTCCAGAAAAGCTACCAGGGCAACCTCCAGACAGAGAAGTTGAATTCAGAATCCATTTGATACCAGGAACCGCACCAATTGCCAAAGCACCTTACCATTTGGCACCCGCAGAAATGCAGGAACTAAAGAAACAATTAGATGAATTATTGGAAAAAGGATTCATTCAGCCAAGCTCATCACCATGGGGAGCACCGATTTTATTCGTTAAGAAGAAGGACGGATCAATGCGTATGTGCATTGACTACCGTGAATTGAATAAAGTCACGATTAAGAATCAGTATCCATTACCAAGAATCAATGATCTGTTTGATCAATTGCAAGGAGCACGATTTTTCTCTAAAATCGATTTAAGATCAGGATATCATCAATTAAAGGTACAGGAAGAGGACCTTCCTAAAACCGCTTTCAGAACAAGGTATGGCCATTATGAATTTACTGTCATGCCATTTGGTTTAACCAATGCCCCAGCTGCATTCATGGACATGATGAACTGAATATGTATGCCACGACCCCGACCCCACCCTGGATGGAATCGAGAGCCTCGAGCAGTTCAGTGGTACCGGTGGTTATTTTGAAAAGTAGAGCAGCGAAAATTTCATCAGGACCGTGAGTTAGGAAAAATATCAGAGTTTAGAAAACACCGGATTTTATTTTATTAAATAGATGGAATAAAACCATGTTTTGAAAGGTAGCGTTAATATGGGATAAATCCGAATACATAAAACAACTTTTCTTAATTTAATTGATAAATTAAGCCACTTCTGTAAGCCTTTTGGTTCCGTATAATCATTCTTATTCCAATCTACTGTAATTACCTGAAACGCGTTTTAAAAAGATTTGGTCAGCAGGAAATACTGGTAAGTTCATTCAGGTTTTATAAAATGACACCTTAGTTATGAATTACAACATAAGAGCGATTACAATGGCTTTTATCTTATTTTTATCTGGCGCCGTGTCACCTCCTGGTGACGATGGTCATACCACTATTGGGTCTTTCCCCAAGTAGTGATGATTATCACTGTTAGGATTTATTAGCCTAACTGTGAGAAATTAGTAATGTGCACAATACGCCACTAGCCAGTGATTCAAGATAACCACGACTTAATCCCTGTAATTATAACTTTTGAAAATAAATGGAGTATTGTAAAATACTTTTGATAAAAGAGAATGACTCACTTTATAAGCATGCAGTATTGATTTAACAAGCTTCTTGATTCTACTCCTTCTGATAATTAAGCATATACTTTATTGTTTCGAACCTTCTGATGATTAAGCATCCATTTTGATTGTAAGAGTATGGTGTAGAGTTTCGAATAGTTAAACATTTAGTTTAACAGAATGGAATACGTATTAGTGTTAAACCAAATCAAACCTAACGATGGTCACGAGATTCGAACCTTAACGAAATTCACAAAGTATAGTCTTATTCAGACAGTACTTTGGCATCCGTTTAACGAACTCACAAAGTATAGCACTTTGGCATCCGTTTAACGAACTCATAAAGTATAGCACTTTGGCATCCATTAGTTGGTTCCTGAATCGATCGGATAGAATATCACATCGGTGATTATTGGTTAGAACATCAACGTATAGAGAGAAGAATAGAAGAAATGAGCAAAGGAAAATGAATCCTAAGCTTCCTATTTATAGCCAAGGGATAAGTCTTACCCCTATATAGAATTTCCCTAGGTGTTATCTTCCTTAGTTGAATCTTCCCTAGATAAAACCTTCCCTAGATAACACTTTCCTTAGGTAAAATCTTCCTTAGATAATATCTACCCCATATATATCTATTTTTCATGTATATCTACTTAGGTGTTTAATAAATCTTACTTAGCTTAATTAATCTTGCTTAGCTTAATTAATCTTGCTTAGCTTAATTAATCTTGTTTAACTTAATTAATCTTGTTTAACTGATTAATTAGTCATACTTAACTTAAATAAATCTTACTTAACTGATTAATTAATCTTACTTAATTAATTAATTTTCCTTAACGGTTTAATTAAGTAATTTACTTAGCCGATTAATTAAATAACGTAATTAGATTAATTAACTTACTTAGCTTGCTTAACTGCTAAGTTTCCTTAACTGTTAAGTTTTACATAACCATTAAATTTACTTAATTGCTAAGTATTCTAGTTTAACAGCTTCCTGATTATGAGTTCAAATTTCTAGACACAAGAACTCGTATTAGTGTATTAACTCAATTCAACTTTAACGATAATCACGAGATCGAAACCCTCACAACGAAGGACAAAGTGCAACACTTAAACATCCATCGAATTCACGACGAATGACAAGTATAGCCCTAATGTGGGTAGCACTTAAACATCCATCGGATAGTTTCAATCGATCGGATAAAGTATCGTACCAGTGATTAAAGTTATTACCCTAATAACGAGCAGAGTTTCGGGATTTAGAAGGTATAATCCCGAGCTACTATTTTCTATAATAAAAGCTGAAGGAAAGAAAAGAATTGAACAGTTTGAAACGTAGCAGTGATCGAGCTAATACCCTGGATTTGTAGCAGCGTCTTGACACCTGTAAATTTCGTTTTCTGCAGAATAGAGGCGATTTGAGAATGAGATTTCGACACAGATGAACAGGCCCTGATCCAAGCAATTTAAAGCTGAAAATTGGGGTTTACGCGGCCCGTGTAAACCCTTTGATATATCTTACGCGGCCCGCGAGGGCCATAAAGGTGGCGGTAAGGGTTGCTGAGTCATCTGTGCTTGTGACACGTGGACAACACGTGTCCCTTAAGCTTATCCGGAGATCTGCCTTGCTGTCGCGACCCGCGTAGACTACCCTTATGTCTTATGCGGCCCGCGTGAAAGCCAAATTTCTTGATATCTTGGTTTTTCACAAGGATTAGGGTTTTAGGGGTCCGGGTTTCCACTTGCGGAGCGTTTTAGGACATTTTCGTGTGAGTCGTTACATCCTCCCCGCCATGTTTTAAATCTCGTCCTCGAGATTTGGGCTACGATATCTCTTTTAGAGTTATGTCACGTCTTAGTCAATAAAACAATATTAAGGTAAATGATACAGAATCAAAACATCAAATTTTGTGAATATGAGTTGTACAATAAATAGGACTCAATGGTTCAGCTGAATTATTTAAAAAAAATCAATGTTAAATGAACGAGATGAAATGATTTATTTTCCAAGGTGATTAGGTCTAAGTAAAAAAAAATATATGATCAATAGATGTGAAGGTTTACGAGTTGTGAATGATTTTTAAAAACAGTAGAATTCACTGTCAACAGAAAACTTACTTTGATTGTCAACTGAGGAAGTCTCAGAATCAACAAGCTCGAATAAAAATAGAAGTACGAAAATGATTTTTTAATTATTGAATTATAACCAAAAGAAAAATCAGTGTGTTGACATTTATTGAATTGCAAGGATACATCGAATTACAATAAAGTTTAGTGTATCATTGTCTTAATACATAATTGTATCAAGACCACTTTCAAGGATGAGTCAAGCAAAAAGTATATATAGATTAGCTCAAGCTACAAGTTTATATTGACGCCACAAGGTGTCGTAGTGATCGAATGTTTGAAATCAAATGAAAGTTCAACGAAGTAAGTTTGAATGTTTGTTTCAAACAAATCTAGTAGGATTTTTTATTGAAATTGAAACAATTGAATAATGTTTTTCGATTAAAGACGATAAAGCAATAAATATTATGAAATGCTCGATTGATGCTATAAGAACCATTTAGGAGATACACTGAAATATGACATGAATTTGTGTATCATTATCTTAACACACGATTGTGTTAAGATTGCTTTTATAGGATAAACCAACAAAGCGGCTTCAAGATAAATAAATAAATAATTAAATCCGTATATGATGTGTGCAAACGAGATTAGCGCAAGCTTCAAATTTGTGAAAACGTCACCACAAGGTGATCGTGAAACGATTCAATGAAGTTGAAGACCAAACAAGTATGTTATGGTTCAAAACAAATGGAGTGCTTGTTTTGAAGATGATAGCTTCAAGGGCGAGCAAGTTCAAACAATTGAACTTGGTTTAAACAAAACGAGTTTTTGTATTAATAAGAAAGTTCGGACATGGTCACAACAAAAACCATGTATGCCAAAGGAAATTGAGTTTTTCAAGAAATTCATTGACTCGATATCAAAGAGTCATTGTTTTGCAATAATGCGGTTCGTAGTGTAAAAATCAAGTATAGCGAAATGATATTTGAGTCTGGATAAAATAACAAATTGGAATGAAGCCCTCCAGCGGTCTTCATAAATCAAACGAACCACATGCGCAACAAACAGTGCATGTGTAACGTGTGGATTTAATAAGAAATGAAATAGATCAATATTTGCTACTATGAAAGAAATTCTCATGGTATTAGGAGGAGTAGCAATGCAAAATTCTATTCATAGAGGTCAAAATTTTAACAAAAGAAATTTAAGAATTTTATCTGGAAATTTTGGGTGATAACCGTTGTTAAGTGACATTACCAGGGAATGTCGAATAAAATGAAATAGGGGAATTGCAAAGGTATGTTACTCCTTTTTCAGTGTCAAGAATTGGATTAGACTATGAACCGATTGTTGTGAAATCTTGTTCTATCGTACCTCAGCAAGATTCATGTTGTTTGTAGGATCACGTGGCCAAGTGCTGCTTTTTGATTAGTAATTCTTCCACTGACGGGATTTGCATTGGTGTCGTCATGCCCAACTATATTTTCCAAAGGTCTTGCCTTGAAAGTCGTGTGTGATATACTTCGTCGTCTGTGGACGCATAATTTAAGTTTCATGTGTTTTCTTGTGCACTAGCACAACTTTACATGCTTCTTTCTTGCGTTAATAGTTTATGGCAACGCATTGGAAATTCTTTATACTTTTGATGGCATCCCAACTTAAAGGGTTTCCATTGTTTATATTGTCGCACGAGTTATAGATATATGCAAGAGATTCCTGATAAAGAAATCTAGATTTATTATTGACACATATGCTTGTGCTTTATTCTTAATTGACTTTTGGAATTCCTTATAGATATACATATCTATATAATCATATATTTCACATGCTGTAATATACATACCCTTCATAAGGTTAATGTATTTAGCAGATTCATATTTCCAAAAACAAGTCAGATATCAGGTCATGATACTATTTAGGGAAATCCTGTCACTTGTTTGACATATTATATACCCCGTCTTATCTGGTTCTCGCCGGAGAGGTAACCCCATTATATCCGGACAAGCTGGAGAGTCTGCTACACCATACCCAGTCTTGCCGGAGAAGAAATTTATATTTCCCATAAATAGTATTTTTCTTAAATCATGATTTGGAAAGTGCATTATGACTTTCAACAAGGAAGCAGGAAATTAGTATTTATCTGACGGATCATATTCTAGAACAAAGTAGTACCAATAAATAAGAAATAACAGTGGTCAAGTGTTATTGCCTATTTATTATACTTGCAACGTTCTAGTTATCATCCTCAAGGTATACCAAAATCCCTCACACTTTATTTATACAAGTGTTTAGCTTATCTTGGAGCTTATACTAAGGAATCTTTTCTTAAGTTCAAGTCTAATTGCTATCATGTGTGCTACCAGTTAATAGTAATTTCCTAACTCTTTTATTTAAGCTTAGGTATTATTATCACAATACCTATTGGCTTAAATCAGTGGCTCTGATACCACCTTCTGTCACGACCCCCGACCCCACCCTGGATGGAATCGAGAGCCTCGAGCAGTTCAGTGGTACCGGTGGTTATTTTTGAAAAGTAGAGCAGCGGAAATTTCATCGGGACCGTGAGTTAGGAAAAATATCAGAGTTTAGAAAACACCGGATTTTATTTATTAAATAGATGGAATAAAACCATGTTTTGAAAGGTAGCTTTAATATGGGATAAACCTGAATACATAAAACAACTTTTCTTAATTTAATTTAATTGATAAATTAAGCCACTTCTGTAAGCCTTTTGGTGCCGTATTGTAGGATCGTTTTACCGAACAAACGAGTCGTTCAGAAGAGTTTTGCTCAATATGAAAGGCGGAAACAGACGTATCAAGTTCAATTCAACTAGAAATACACTTTAAACTGTCTTTTGATTGATTTGACAAAGATTTACAGTGAGACGACACTTCGGCAGCACTTCGGCTCCGGAATCACACATACATAACTGACTCAAACGAAATCAGGAAGCACCTATATATAGGCTGTGTAATTTCGCATGAAACTGTCCCAAGCGAAATTACATTTCACACGAAATCTAACTTCGTGCGAAATTAGGTTGTAATTTCGTGTGGAATTACAGCTTTGTAATTTCGTACGAAATTACCACCAAACCTATTTTTGACAGTTTTCTCGTACTACGTTCCCTGATCTATCTGTTCTAATACAAGACTCGATATAAGACGAAGTCGACAGACGTATGCACCAACAGACTCCCCCTCGGATGTTGACGAAGTCTTCGGTGTCGAGTCTTCAATATTCAATCTTTATCAGTCTTCTCGAACTCTCTCCAATATATCTAACAATGTAAAGTATCCTCAATCTTCTCTTTCTCTTTCTCTTAGAATCGTAACCTGGCTCTATGCTCCTTTTGATCAGGTCTCTTGATTCCTTAAGATCATCAGCATCAGCAGCTTCAGACTCCCCCTTTCGATAAGATGGGATCGCAGTCTGGAATTCACTTCTCACAGGTTCTTAGATCGTGACTTGGCTCTCATCCAATTCAGGTATCAGAACCTGGCTAACCTGCATCTTCTCTACCCAAAAATAAATTTCACAAATTGAAAATTTGAAAATTTATATTCCACTTGCAGGTATTAATCAAACAATAAATGATTTGACAATATAAATCTCTGATGAACCACTTGTATGAATATAAAGATTTATCATTTAAAAACTTCTGATGACTATTTGTAGAAATTATATTTTTCTTTTCAAACATTATTCTCCCAAACCTGTTCATCATGTTTAGCACTTGGAATTTTGAAAATCAGCTCATCAACATCAGTTGTCGAAAATCTTTTTGTATTTTTCAAAAAATTTATGCTAAAACACACTAAAATCTTTTTGGATTTTGTTTCTAATCAAATGCAAAAAGAAATATATACAAACAATATTTTTGTGAGTTTGCGTAAGAGAATCATATAAGTTTCTGAGACAAATCACCAACACCGTTAAGCTTTAAACATTTTTAGTTCTAAACGATTCACGTAGATTGTCAGTATACTGATCCACTTAAATTTTCACACAAATTTCAACTGTTTCGAGATACGAGATTAATGTTTTAGAGACTTGAACTTATTCACGTGTCCCACCTCAGAATATACTCCCGTATCCAGATCCCAATATTCAGTCTTACAGGTGAGTATACCTAGATGATATCTGTAAAGGGTTAAATGCGAGGGCCGTGAGAGCTCAGGCTATTGCTTCCGCAAAATCAGAGAGATGACGGCTTCGACTTTTGGTGTGTTCCCTTTAGAGAATATTTTCTTCAACAGCACATGATTAGCATTTTGCAATGTTTCATCATTTTTTATGCTGAGGGTGGGCTATATTTCAAGCAAGCGTAAAGTATTCTCCGGGGACTAGGCCATTGCTTCCGCAAAATCAGAAGTCCTGGGATAATACCCCAGATATCACTAAGCATAAAGACCTAGTATCTCAGAAAGAGGGACCTTTCAAACAAGATTTCGGGGGTTACCCATATATCCGAGAGATGTTCCCCACGAGATAAGTAAGTTTGAAATTTAGGTTTATATCTCGACACAATCTCCTAAATGTGCGAAAACCTACTGGCACATCATCAGTGAGACCGTTTATCACATTTTTCTTTCCAATTCTTTAGCATGTTGTGATCGTCTACTGATGTACTATCATTTCCTCTTTTCACAACAAAACTCAAATTTTAATTTTTTCAAAGTTTTTGGCCTTTTAGATTTTATCATGTTTTTGTACTTTTCAAATTTTTGAAATTTCCAATTTTTTTTTTTTACTTTTTACTCCCCCTAAAATCAAAATATATTTCAATTTTGATTTTCTGGAAAATTTGAAAACATACTGTACAAATAAAGTGACAACTGATATCGAATCACTTCAATTCGCCATCCACTTAGCATAAACAATCAGAACTCCCCCTGACAACAAACTATTTTCCCATTATGATTTCAAAACACTTAAGTTTGTTTTAATCAAAAATGGTTTTTCTGGAAAATTAGTTTTGTTGATTTTCACAAAATCACTTGTAGGTTAGGAGATCAAATCATCACTTTGTTCTTTCAGCTTCAATCCTTTTTTAAGAAATATAACAGTTTTAAATTCAATCAACAACTACCACTTGTAGAAAATCAAGTACAACTTAATGTCCCTGATTCACAACTTATAGATCGAAATATCACAAACGTGAATTTCTCACGAAAGATGCTGATTCATGCTCCACACTTACTAACTTGGGAGCACCGGCAAGTCCTGATTTTTAACAATCATAATAGGTTCCATCCCAGTCACAAACCTGGGATGACCCATCTTTACCTGGTTTCTTCTCATAAAATTCCTTAACTCCCTTTACCTTCCCATCAACCATTTTTCCAAAAATGTGTTTCACGTTGGAGTTAAAGGCCTTTTCAACATCAAATTCTTTCTTTTCAGAGAAAAATTGATTTGAAATCTCAATTTTACCAACTTTTTGTTTAAAATTTTCAGCTCGCAATGGTGGAAAATTGACATCATCCATTGGCGGAACTGATGTTTCCAATTTTAACTCAACATGTGGCTCCTCTGATTTTATGGAATCAGATTCATCGCTAGAACTATCATCAGATTTCTTAACAACCCACTTTTGGTTGTCAAGATTTGCTTTTCTCTTGTAAAATCCTTTTGAACATTCACCAACCTCAAACTTTGAATTTTTGAAAACTGTAAAAGGTTTGGTTGGTGGTTCATTCTCAACCATCTTTTCTTTTAGTTTTTCAGAGACTCCCTGTTTTGTTTGGATTGCCTTAGGACAATTCCTGGCAATATGACCAACTGTTTTGCATTGAAAACAAGTTCTCGTCTCTGTCTTTTGAGCAACTTCCTTCTTCATCTCTTCTTGCTTCTTAGCAAGGAATTCTTTGTTTGTCTGCTTTCTGAACAATTTCTCTTTTTCTTCTTCAGATGATGTTCCTGAAACAAACACAGTTTTTGTTTTATAAGTTTTCTCATTTTTATGATTTTTTGGTGGAATAAATCCAAGACCTTTTCTTTCGAAATTACCGTTATGGTTTGGTTTCTTGTGAAAACCAGAACCAAAAATGTAACCTTTTTTTTTCTTGTTTAAACGTTGTTGAACTCTTGAGGTGTAAGTTTTAGGTTTTTTAGAAAGATTTACATCTTTTATTTCAGAAATATTAATTTCTGTTAGTTTGAAAACCTTTTTGATCATTTCTGTTTTGACACCTCTTATTGGAAATTCCTCATCAGAATATAATTTGCCAGAATCATTCAAATTAGATTTTGATAACAAGAATTCTTTATTGTGAACCCGTTTGTCCTTTTTTACTGTTGACTTTGACTTGTTAGACTTTGACTCTGAGTTTGACTCCGACTTTGACTCCTCGGTTTCATCGTTATCCAACACCTGATCGACCACTTTCTTTATTAGTTCGGACTCATAATCAGTGTCAGACGATGTGAAAGTAACATCAATGTTATCTGGCAAATTTTCTGTAGACTCAGACTCCCACTGTAAATTGGTTGCCTTTTTGACTCTTTCTGAATTTGGATTTCATAGAGAATATCCATTTTCAAGCGGGGGTGGACACTTGTTGTAACTGGCATCTTGTTTCTTACCAGAAATCTTCATTTCAGTATCCTTCTTCTTTTCAGAACTTTTGTCTTCAGATACCTCCTCTTCATCAAATGCATTCATGCCTTCAACGGTTGGATAAATCCTGTCAATAACATAAGAAGTACATGAGTAGCTTTTTAACAACCTATTAACTCTTTATGTTTCAATCCTTTGGGTTTCCAGTTTCTGTTCAAGCACAGCACATTTCTCAATGTAATTGTTGACCACTTTCTGCTTTGTCATGAAAGCTCCTTGAAGTGTCTTCATTGTTGTTGCTTGTTCATTGCTTGACTGATTGTACTGATTCATTGCTTTGTTCAAAACATTGTAAGATTCTTTCAATCTGTTCATGTTATGAATCAAAGTACTATTCTGCTTCTTTACTGCTTCATAGTTTTCACATATCACCGGAATCTTTTGTGCATCAGCTTCTGCTTCAACTTTGAAAACTGGAATGTCTTTCATTTTCTTCCTTATCACAGGAACTTCTTCATCATCACTGCTGATAGGTTTTTTAACTTTCTTCTTTTTCTTTTTAACTTTTCCATCATCACTGTCACTCTCCTCCATCAATTTTAAATGCTCTTTCATTCTTCTTGCATAATAATCATTATCATTATCACTGTCTTCAGCAACTCTAGCAACAAAAGCTTTGTGATTTGAAGTTTTGTTAGGATCATAATCATCCCAGCTGAAATTTGCCCAGCTAAACCCTTCTGGTAATTTTTCATCATCTTGATTTATCAGACATGCTTTACTACCAGATGAAACATATTTGTCCCAACTGAATTCTTTTGTTGACTTTTTATCATTTTGATTCACCATACAAGCTCTCTTTGATGAATCTTCGATTGTCTTTCTAGCATGTGCAGTTTGTGGTTCTTGTTGTTGTTGAGCAACTTGATGATAAATTGCTTTCCTATAGTAATCATTGTTGTTGAACGGATTTTGAGCTCCACTTGCTTCGCGATTTGTGCACTCTCTCTTGAAGTGTCCTTTTTCCCTGCAACGAAAACAAGTAACTTTAGATTTATCAAAACCTAGAGTAGAAACATTTGCATCACGAAAATCATCTCTTCCCGTAATTTGTTTAAACTTTTCGGCTCTTCTCAAAACACTTGCCAAACATCACTTTATATCCATCAATTCCATCTCCTCAGCATCAATCTGATCGTAATCCTCTTTTGTCAACATTGGATTCCCGATCTTTCCTGCAACTAAACTTTCATATGATTCTAATACAGTTCCCAACAGAGACATGTGACTTTTTGCAACCTCTTCCGAGAAATTTTCACCATTTTCAAGATTCAAAACAATGTTGCATTGTAATCTCTTGCCATTCTTGGTCATTGAAAAATTTGGATCAAATGATGGATATGAAGAAAATCCCGTTTTGCTGTTTGATCCTTGAGATGACCCTCCAGACGAACTCTTAGCATTGAATGCAGTTTCAACCTTTGGTGACATATTAGCCTTATCACTCACACCTCCTTTGTAATAAAGACCTATATCTTGTTCACCGTCAAAATCTTTCATTCTTGAAATCTTCCTTTGTTCCATCTCCTGAGCTTCAAGTTTTTCAATGAATTTATTCAGTGTTAGATTGCTAAAATCTTTCTTATTTCTCAGCATCATAAGATATGTGCCCCAAGTTTCATGTGGCAAAGCATCAGCTAACTTTTCTATCAACTCTTCATTATCTTTTGTGATGCTCACTCTCTTCATTTGGACTAACAGATTGCAGTATCTTTCAATAATCTGCTTGGTTCTCTCAGTTCTCAAACCACGAAATAGATCAAACTCTTTTTTCAGAATTGACTTTTTGTTTTTAATCATCTCTTTACTTCCCACAAACTTTGATTTTAATGCTTTCCAGATAGAGTATGCACTTCCATTGTGTTGCAATAAAACCAAGATATCTTCTTTAACTGCTTGATGCAATAGACTGATCATCATTTTTTCATTTTTGTATTTCTTTCTATCATCAACACTTAGATCTTTAATAGCAATCTCCTCTTCATCATCATTTAGCGGTCTGATATATTTCGTTTCAACACATTCCCAAGCATCCAAATAATTTGCTTGAACCATGTTCTCAAACGTTCTTCCCATCCTTTATACTCCTCAATGTTCATGAGCTTTGGCGGTTTTTTTGCATGGTACCCGTTTCATTTTCCATGTTCAAATTCTGAGTAACAGATGCTGGAGTAGTTGGGGTAGTAGCAAACGCATTGTAGAATTCCTCTTCCATGATTCGGTTTCAAAATATCACAAAATCAGAATGTTCAAACGAAATTAACTTTCGAACGAAATACCCTTCTCACACGAAATCAAGTTTCAAACGAAATCAACCCTCTTTCAAGCGAAATCAGCTTTGGTGCGAAATAACCCCTTTTCAAACGAAATTAGTAATTTCGTATGAAATTGCAGAACTTTCAAGCGAAATAACGTGGTTTCAAACGAAATAGGTAATTTCGTATGAAATTATCAAACGAAATTACACTTTGAAACGAAATCTCTAATTTCGCGTGAACCTTTCAAACGAAATAATAATCTAGTGCGAAATAAGACCCTAATTTCGTGCGAAATTATGCTGATGTCATCATCTCGAGCTGAATTTTGTCAAATTGATCAGATTTTTGTCCGATTTTAAGTCTGAAACTTTCAAGGGTTTGTTAAAACACTATTTCGCACATAATGTGAGAAATTCAAAGCATTTTGACCGTGAAAACTTGTTAATTGTGAAAAAGAAGGTGTAGAAATCAGATTTTGCAGCTGAATTGGTATGAACTCTTCCTCCTGAACTCTGATACCACTTGTAGGATCGTTTTACCGACCAAACGAGTCGTTCAGAAGAGTTTTGCTCAATACGAAAAGCGAAAACAGACGTATCAAGTTCAATTCAGCTAGAAATACACTTTAAACTGTCTTTTGATTGATTTGACAAAGATTTACAGCGAGACGACACTTCGGCAGCACTTCGGCTCCAGAATCACACATACACAACTGACTCAAACGAAATCAGGAAGCACCTATATATAGGCTGTGTAATTTCGCATGAAACTGTCCCAAGCGAAATTACATTTCACACGAAATCTAATTTTGTGCGAAATTAGGTTGTAATTTCGTGTGGAATTACAGCTTTGTAATTTCGTGCGAAATTACCACCAAACCTATTTTTGACAGTATTCTCGTACTACGTGCCCTGATCTATCTGTTCTAATACAAGACTCGATACAAGACGAAGTCGACAGACGTATGCTCCAACACGTATCATCATTCTTATTCCAATCTAATGTAATTACCTGAAACTCGTTTTAAAAAGATTTGGTCTGCAGGAAATACTGGTGAGTTCATTCAGGTTTTATAAAATGACACCTTAGTTATGAATTACAGCATAAGAGCGATTACAATGGCTTTTATCTTATTTTTATCTGGCGCCGTGTCACCTCCTGGTGACGATGGTCATACCACTATTGGGTCTTTCTCCAAGTAGTGATGATTATCACTGTTAGGATTTATTAGCCTAACTGTGAGAAATTAATAATGTGCACAATACCCCACTAGCCAGTGATTCAAGATAACAACGACTTAATCCCTGTAATTATAACTTTTGAAAATAAATGGAGTATTGTAAAATACTTTTGATAAAAGAGAATGACTCACTTATAAGCATGCATTATTGATTTAACAAGCTTCTTGATTCTACTCCTTCTGATAATTAAGCATATACTTTATTGTTTTGAACCTTCTGATGATTAAGCATCCATTTTGATTGTAAGAGTATGGTGTAGAGTTTCGAATAGTTAAACATTTAGTTTAACAGAATGGAATACGTATTAGTGTTAAACCAAATCAAACCTAACGATGGTCACGAGATTCGAACCTTAACGAAATTCACAAAGTATAGTCTTATTCAGACAGTACTTTGGCATCCGTTTAACGAACTCACAAAGTATAGCACTTTGGCATCCGTTTAACGAACTCACAAAGTATAGCACTTTGGCATCCGTTAGTTGGTTCCTGAATCGATCGGACAGAATATCGCATCGGTGATTATTGGTTAGAACACCAACGTATAGAGAGAAGAATAGAAGAAATGAGCAAAGGAAAATGAATCCTAAGCTTCCTATTTATAGCCAAGGGATAAGTCTTACCCCTATATAGAATTTCCCTAGGTGTTATCTTCCTTAGTTGAATCTTCCCTAGATAAAACATTCCCTAGATAACACTTTCCTTAGGTAAAATCTTCCTTAGATAATATCTACCCCATATATATCTATTTTTCATGTATATCTACTTAGGTGTTTAATAAATCTTACTTAGCTTAATTAATCTTGCTTAGCTTAATTAATCTTGTTTAACTTAATTAATCTTGTTTAACTGATTAATTAATCATACTTAACTTAAATAAATCTTACTTAACTGATTAATTAATCTTACTTAATTAATTAATTTTCCTTAACGGTTTAATTAAGTAATTTACTTAGCCGATTAATTAAATAACGTAATTAGATTAATTAACTTACTTAGCTTGCTTAACTGCTAAGTTTCCTTAAATGTTAAGTTTTACATAACCATTAAATTTACTTAATTGCTAAGTATTCTAGTTTAACAGCTTCCTGATTATGAGTTCAAATTTCTAGACACAAGAACTCGTATTAGTGTATTAACTCAATTCAACTTTAACGATAATCACGAGATCGAAACCCTCACAACGAAGGACAAAGTGAAACACTTAAACATCCATCGAATTCATGACAAATGACAAAGTATAGCCGTAATGTGGGTAGCACTTAAACATCCATCGGATATTTTCAATCGATCGGATAAAGTATCGTACCAGTGATTAAAGTTATTACCCTAATAACGGGCAGAGTTTCGGGATTTAGAAGGTATAATCCCGAGCTACTATTTTCTATAATAAAAGCTGAAGGATAGAAAAGAATTGAACAGTTTGAAACGTAGCAGTGATTGAGCTAATACCCTGGATTTGTAGCAGCGTCTTGACACCTGTAAATTTCGTTTTCTGCAGAATAGAGGCGATTTGAGAATGAGATTTTGACACAGATGAACAGGCCCTGATCCAAGCAATTTATAGCTGAAAATTGGGGTTTACGCGGCCCGCGTAAACCCTTTGATATATCTTACGCGGCCCGCGAGGGCCATAAAGGTGGCGGTAAGGGTTGCTGAGTCATCGGTGGTTGTGACACGTGGACAACATGTGTCCCTTAAGCTTATCCAGAGATCTGCCTTGCTGTCGCGGCCCGCGTAGACTACCCTTATGTCTTACGTGGCCCGCGTGAAAGCCAAATTTATTGATTTCTTGGTTTTTCACAAGGATTAGGGTTTTAGGGGTCTGGGTTTCCACTTGCGGAGCGTTTTTGGACATTTTCGTGTGAGTCGTTACAATGTAAGCCATATTTGGATAAATTCATAATTGTCTTTATAGATGATATTCTTATTTATTCCAAGAGCAAAGAGGAACATGCAGCGCATCTGCACGCACTTTTAAGTTTATTAAGAAAAGAAAAGCTTTATGCTAAGTTTTCGAAGTGTGAGTTTTAGTTAGAACAGGTACAATTTCTTGGACATTTAGTTAATCATGAAGGAATTCATGTAGATCCCACCAAGATCGAGGCAATTACCAAGTGGAAAACCCCCGAGTCACCAACTGAGGATTAGCTGGTTATTATAGAAAGTTTATTCGAGATTTTTCTAGAATAGCCATTCCCTTAACTAAGTTAACCTGTAAATCAGTTAAGTTTGAATGGGGACCAAAACAAGAAGAAGCCTTTCGAATTCTAAACAAAGATTAACCAATGCACCCATACTAGCGTTACCAGAAGGAACTGAAGATTTTGTAATCTATTGTAACGCTTCTAAGTTCGGTTATGGATGTGTATTAATGCAACGTTAAAAGGTTATAGCTTACGCCTCTAGATAACTTAGGAATCATGAAGAGAATTATTCAACCCATGATCTAGAATTAGGAGCTATAATTTTTGCCCTTAAAATTTGGAGACATTACCTATACGGTAGTAAGTTTACCATATTCACCGACCATAAGAGTTTAAGGTATGTTTTTGGGCAAAAAGAGTTGAATATGAGACAAAGACGCTGGATGGAGATACTTAGCGATTTTGATTGTAATATCCAGTATCATGCAGGAAAAGCAAATGTAGTAGCTGATGCTTAAAGTCGAAAGTATCATGAAAAGCCAAAAAGAGTGCTGTAACACCTCGTAAATTCATGCCCAATAAAATAAAGACACGTGTCATATAAGGCAATCGTGTTGCAAAAATCAAGTTGAAAGATGTGCGGTAGGATTTAAAAGCGTCAACATGTTATTAAAATACCTCTGAGTGACCTTTTTGATAAAAGATCCAAGCCTTGGAATAATTTATAAACATCTAAGAACTACTTCAAATCTGGATATTTAATTAAAAGATGAATTATATTGCTAAGGAATTGATCTTGTAAATAAAAAAATGCCACAAAGTCCATTTAAAAGAATTCTCGATACATCCAAGAACTTTATCATGCATGGAATCACATGCAAAGGCATGCAAGTCTGATACATGGTCCCCTCTACAAGGAAAATGACACAAGATTCGAGCTTGAAAAGTTTGCATGGTCAAAACATGAGAAATGGACAAATTTTCGAAATCTGACAATCGAATACGAACCGTATCCGCTTAGGCTTACGGTCCGCAAGAGGTGTATCTGGGCACATCAGAGGAGAGTCGGTTACGGACCGCAAAGCCAAGAGTTTACGGTCCGTAGGACCGTCGCTGGCAGCAAAAAATGGACAGCTGCCTGTTCAGCCTGTTGCACCGCCTTACATGAGTGGTTTTCGAAATCAGGGACTTGGAATCTGGTTTTTGGCATCATAGGGACACCTGGGATCATCTTGCAACATTTATAGACTTAGTTGGGGTCATCTTGTGGCATTTAGTTCACTATATAAAGAGACCTCTTGTTGCAACATTCCTTTGTTGATTTGCAACTCACTTCAAGTTGGTTTCTAGAGCTCCTCTGATCAGCAACAAGCTTTCTTAGGATCCCTAATCATACTTAGGACTCTTGTAAGTGTCCTTAACCTCCTTTAATTCAGTCTACCTTAGTTAATTAGCTTAAAGTCAACCGTCGTAATTAAGGTTTGACTTCCAGATTAATCATTAAGTGTTCAGTCAAATATCGAATTAAAAGTACCTATAGGTTGGTAATTATGTGGGTAATAAACCCTTAAAAGGGTAGCCTCTGATTCCCACTCTAACTAAGTCAATTGTCGGGTCAAAGCTAATCTTAAAAAGTCAACAGAAAGCTTATTTTCAAATTAATGTATAATTAGCAATGTAGGAGACATGCAACCTGTTTGATCACTAATATAACTTGGTAAATAATGTAAGAACGTGTCTAAACATGTTCAACCCGACAATTTTCAGTTTAGACTCGGATCGGAACCGAAAGTCGCATAATTTGACTTTGGTTTGACTTTCAGTTCTGACCCGTTTAACCATGTTTTAGAATTGCCTTAGAGCTTTATTTGGACCAGGTTTCATATAAGTATAACTCTCTGAGATTATACAACTTGGTTCATTAGTTATCCGATTCATATGCATGTTTCCGTTAAATGCTTAAATGTTGACTATTATGCCCATATGACCTTAAAACGTGATTTTTGAAAATCTAAAAGAATATAAACCTTAGTTACTAAATTATAAGGTTGTCCCTAAAAATTTGACATCAGTTTGAGGTCTAGATTAGGAGTTATGCTCTTTAGCGTAAATAAAAAGCTTTTTATTAATTAAATGGTGTAATTAGCGTATAGCCTATCTAAACCCAATTTTTAATATCAAAATTTTTACCCACTGATGTAAAATAATATTTTGGGATTTTTGAAGATTTTTATTTATTTTTAGGCTGAGCATAACATGGAGTTCTAAGCTTGATTCGGTAATTGTCGGTTTTGCCCATTTGGGCTATAAAATGAGTTTTACAAATCCTTTTAGTACCAAACGTCTTTCTACTGATCTAATATGATAAATAAAATATTTTGAGCCTTCTGGAATAATAAAAATATCATCTTTTCTTTAAAAAACCCAGAAATAGCTCAAAATCGCCTTTTTAAGCGTTTTTAACGCATAGTATGTATTAAAACGATTTTAAACATATAAGGTTTGATACCTACTGATATTTTCAGTAAATCTTTATATATTAATAGTAAGCAAAAGTTTTAAACTCAGATTTCCAGTTTTGACCTTTTAAGCCTAAGTGAAATTACCAAAATGCCCCTAAGGTGCATAGTTTGGTTTTAAATGATAAATTTCACATATGTGTATTACCCTACTGTTATAACTTATTAAATTAAGTATTTTTACTAATTACATCAGACCTGTAACTCAGATTAATATTTAAAATCTTTTATAACCTTTAAAATGACCAAAATGCCCCTACGAGGCATAGTTTGAGTTTAAATTCGTTTTGGGCATAATAGAAGATATCTTACTGATGTCACAACATATTTAAGGCGTATTAACTTAGGAAACCTGTATATGACTCATATGGTTACCCGTTAATCATTTTTCGCATTCGGTTCTAGTTATGTAACTAGTTTGCATAAATTGACCGAAACGGGTCAAACCTTATCATTTTTGTCTCAAAATCCAGAATGTATTTAGTTTACCCATATTATACAAGTCTCCAAACTTGTCGGGTCTAAATCACATTCTATTTCGGTCTTCGCTTAATCGTGCGTTTGAACCGTATCTTCCTTTGAAACTAACCGGTCTAAGTTTAAACTTAATTTAAGACCGTTAGGAATCTAATAGGTTGTTAAAAACCTTTGTTCCAGAATAGGAGACCCGGTAAAAGCTACGTGCACTTGCTATTTGTGATTATTACTTGCTCAGGTAAATACTTTTAACTTATTTTCCCTATACGAGCTTGGCGTATGGTATATAAAATACCGCTTGGCCGGGCATTGAATCTTTAATCGTTTGGTGGTTAATTCATTGAAATGACCCGTTTAAATTGTTTTGTTTGCTTAAAGCCTTTGGGGGGTTAATGACCATGTCCCGGATATCCTTGGTATCATTTTACGAAATGGCCACGACCTAAGCACGGAGTGTAGGCGTACACCCGACAGTGCATAAATAAATAATAAGGTATAACCGCCGGTTTCGGGAATAACCCGCCGTGGGACTATATCATGTGGTGTGTCTATTAATCTTTAACCCGGTGTTCAGCCCGGGCTACTGAACGCGTAAGAAACATGTAATTCTTCTACAAGATTATATTTAAATAATTATCCCAAGTTATAAAAGTTTTGTGCCACGTGCATTCAAATCAATTTTATTAAACCTTTTCAAAATGAGTCAGTTAATTGTATTTACCAGTGTAAACTGACGTATTTTCCCAAAAAGGTTAAGTGCAGGTACTACTCGAAATAGGCTGGCTTTCTCCTAGCATCCACAATAAGTCTCGCAAGCTTGGATGTCATAAAACTGTTGAACAACGTTTCCTTTTTATTTGATCCGCCTGTGGATCTGTTTTAACTATTTTGTGATACTTAATGTTACAATTTATTAAAGTTGAAATGAATCTATCTTTTGCTTCCGCTGTGCATTTAAATTTGTGTTGTTTGACTATGATGATATCAACTACGTCACGATACTCTCCACCGGGCCCACCGGCAATACGTGGAAATATTGGGGTGCGACAGGTTGGTATCAGAGCCAACACTGAGCGAATTAAACACTAGCCTTTTGTGTTTAATCTCAGTTACACAGTTGCACATTCCTCAAATTTTCGAGTCTAGACAAAGAACATAGGTCAAATCCTGATTTTGTTTTATTTTTGTCTTTTATATATTTTTTGGGTTATCTTTGTGTATATTGACAGGATTAAACATGCCGCCAAGATTCTTTAGGAGAAAAGGAAAGGCACCTGTAGCAGGCCACGACCATGAGGTCGGGCCATCCCAAAGGCGGACCCCACCCATCACTATGAGTACAAGTCCCCAGGGAGACTGGAGGACTCATCTGCAGCCAGCGAGACGGTCCGTCTCGTTAAGTTCATCACCTTCTTATCTCCACTCCTTTGGGCCCCAATCAGAAAATGAGACCGAAAACCCACTGCCTTCATTTATCCCTCTCCAGAGGTCTAACTCTCGTCATTCCTTTGATAACCCGTCACTTATCTTCCGAAGCCGGTTCAACCCGGCAAACTACCTCAAAGAACCAGTGGGTGTTAACCCATTGGGACCTAAAGATCACTTTTCTGGTGATCACACCATGGATATGGATGAGGATACCGACCCTACCGAACCACCGACCGGTACCCCCACACATCCCATAGAAATTTCTGATGGGTCATCTTTTCATGGATCACCTTACCGTGGTCCAGATAGCTACCAAGCAAGGTTCAACCAGTTTGAGTGGTATTTTACACCCTCTTACCATTCATTGCCTCACCAGCAGCAGCAGCAACAGGATCCTTCCGGGGATTCACGTTTCGTGGCAGTTACCCCGCCACCACCACCACCTCAGCAGCAGCCTCCTGAGCCACCAAGGCAAAGGAGATCAAACGCACGGATGTCCATGCGAGGAGGAGTGCATATCAGCACCCCTCAACCATCGAGTGGCAGCCACTACCCGCCGCTCCAAGAATACCAGCAGATGGGGGGACCTTCAAACCCCATCCCGGAAGTGAACTCTGCACCTGTCATGCCACCACAGTTGGGCTTTGACAACCCAATTCCCACGTACGCTAGCTCAGCAGCGTATAATCCCTTTGAGCAGCCGGCTCACACCAGCTTCAATTATGCTGAGATCGACCCGTACCTGGCGGCGTGGAACTACAATGCTCTTAACCCCGAAGGGCCCTACGGAACTCCTTGGGGAGTTGGATACCCAGCTTATGGATACCAACAACAACCGCCTCTTCGACCTCCACATCAGCTGCAGCCGCAGGTACCACGGTTTTCCCCGCCAGAACATGAGGAAATTCTCCAAAGATTGAGCCAAGTGGAAAGGGTAGTCCGTGAGGACCGAAGAAACAACCAGGGATTCTTTAAGGGATTGGCAAGTTTAATAAAAGGAAAAAGCAAAAAGGACCATTGAATCCTTTAATTGTTGGTTGTATTTCTTTGTTTTCAGTTGAGCCCCTGCGTGGGCCTGTTCTTCTGTTTTAACCCCTGCGTGGGAATGTCTTGTTTGTTAAGCCCCTGCGTGGGCATGTTATTTCATTTGGAAGTCCCGTTCAGGGCAGACTCGTATTAAAAAATTCATGTGGTGGAATGGTTAGATTTAAATTTTATTTTTAGTTATATGCATGAACAAAAATATAAAATAAATAATAACAATATTTTTACAAGATCTATCATTAAATTAAAATGATAAAATCTAAAGGGACAAGACCTAGCCTTTGTGTCATTTTAAGACACGGCCAAGACGGTAGTTCCCCAATTAGATTCAGATCCTTATTAACATCTCAATTTAGGGTTTTTCTGCATTGAATATTAAAAAGAATCTTAAAAGGTAAAACCTAGCTTGTATGTCAGTATAAGACCTGGCCAATATGGTAAAACCTGTTTAAAAAGATTCAAATCTCTGTTAACATCTGCAAACATGTTAACATTCTTGGCTAATGTGATCTGCAAAATCACACATGTCACCCTTGTGTTGAATTATCCCAATTCTTTATTATTATTTAAGCATCCGATTGTGATGTAATGCCTATGGGCTATAATTATTGTCATATAAGACAAAAGACAGTCGTAGCTTATAAACTCCCTGTCAAGAAAGGTAATGAACCTTGATTCAAACCTTAATAACTAGATCCTATAAGATCTTGACCTAAAATTTAGAAATGTCCATGTGACTAGGCCTGTTGTGCCATTATTATATTTTATTCTAGAACTAAGGGTTACTAATGAAAAGTCCCGAATGAAATTACTTAACAAATTAACCAATATGGTTCTTTAATTACCATGGTTAATAAATTATCAAGATGACAAACCTATTATAATTCCCTAAATGAATCGTTGCCATCATCTTATGTAGCAATCCAACCACATGGCCGAGTCTGAAGAGGTCAACAGTCGGCCAAAGGAGAATCATGACGCCACCAGGATCAATGTAACTGGTGCAGAACTCCAAGCATTAATTGACAATGCTGTTACCAAAGCCATAGATAGGCGGTATAGTGAATCGAGTAGTACTCAAAGCAGGACCCAATCAGCACCCCATTCTAAGCCAAAAACTCACTCTGAGGCTCACAGCAAGCCACCCTCTAAGAAAGAAGAGCCAAAGAAAGATGATGATCGACATTCCTCAAACCAAAACAGTGTTCCATCCAAGAGGATAGTATTTGATGATAAACCACGTGCCAAGTCCTGTACTTATAAATACTTTGTTTCTTGTAAACCCCGGGACTTTACTGGGGAAAAGGGGGCAGTTGATTGCATGACATGGTTGGATGAGATGGACACTGTGGTAGATATCAGCGGGTGCGCTGATAAGGATGTGGTAAAGTTTGTATCTCAGTCATTCAAAGGCGAGGCGTTAGCTTGGTGGAGATCGTTGATTCAAGCTACCGGGAAGATTCCATTGTACAATCTGACATGGAATCAATTTGTTACTCTTATCAAGGAGAACTACTGCCCTCAGCATGAGGTCGAGAAGATTGAATCTGATTTCTTGTCTTTGATTATGAAGAACCTGGATTGTCAAGCCTACCTTACCAGTTTCAATACAATGTCAAGGTTGGTTCCTTATCTTGTGACACCAGAACACAAGAGAATAGCTCGTTTCATCGGGGGTTTAGCCCCAGAGGTTAAGGCCAGTGTGAAGGCCTCTAGACTAGCTACCTTCCGGTCTGCAGCTGATATAGCATTATCTCTTACTCTGGACGCGGTCAGGCAGAGATCGCTAAGAAACACTGATGCTGAGAAAAGGAAGCGTGAGGATGACAACTCACGGCGATCGGATAAGAGACATAAGGGAAACCATGACCACAAAAAGAGTTTAGGAACGAAGAAGGATGGTCAACAGTCGGGTGATAAGCCCAAGTGTAAAATCTGTAGGAAGCACCATTTTGGGAAATGCAGATTCGAGTCGAAATCCCAGTCACAGCCGAGAGCTTGTGGGATTTGCAAGTCTTCTGAGCACAAGACCTTAGACTGTAGGAAAATCAAGGATGCTACGTACTACAACTGCAATGAAAAAGGGCACATCAAATCCAATTCCCAAAGATCGCTAAGAAAGTTGAGGATAGGAAAAAGACTAATGCAAGAGTTTTCCGAATGGATGCAAAGGAAGCTGTTCAGGATGACAATGTGATCACAGGTACCTTCCTCATAAATGATGTTTATGTGAGAGTGCTATTTGATTCAGGAGCTGATAAATCATTTGTAGATAATAAGTTTTGTAAGTTACTGAATTTACCTGTTAAAACCCTAAGTGTGAAATATGAGGTGGAATTAGCTGATGGTACCTTAGAAACCGCCTCAACCATGTTAGATGGATGTTTCATATCTATTAGGAACCACTCCTTTCCATTATCCCTACTTCCTTTGAAGTTAGCCGGTTTCGACATCGTTTTAGGCATGGACTGGTTATCTCATAACCAGGCCCAGATCGTTTGCAACAAGAAACAAGTGGTGATCAAGACTCCGTCTGGTGAGCCACTCACCATTCAGGGAGACACCCAGTATGGATTGCCTGAGCAAGTGTCTATGCTCAAGGCATCTAGATGCTTGAAGAAGGGTTGTGTTATTTACATGGCACAAGTGACTATTGATGAGCCGAAGCCTAAGATTGAGGATATCCCCGTCATTTCTAAGTACCCTGAAGTTTTCCCTGAAGAACTACCTGGTTTACCACCAGACAGACAAGTAGAATTCAGAATCGATATCATCCCTGGAGCAGCACCTGTCGTGAGAGCGCCTTACAGGCTGGCACCAACAGAGATGAAGGAACTGAGAACGCAATTAGATGATCTATTGGCAAAGGGTTTCATTAGACCTAGTTCGTCTCCTTGGGGAGCGCCAATTCTATTTGTCAAGAAGAAGGATGGGTCGATGCGTCTGTGCATCGATTACCGGGAGCTTAATAAGGTCACTATCAAGAATACGTATCCATTACCCAGGATCGACGATCTGTTCGATCAGTTGCAAGGGGCGAGTTACTTCTCTAAGATCGACTTAAGGTCAGGCTATCATCAACTGAAAGTTAGAGACGAAGATGTGCACAAGACTGCATTTAGAACTCGTTATGGTCACTACGAGTTCCTAGTGATGCCCTTTGGGCTTACCAATGCACCAGCGGCATTCATGGACCTCATGAACCATGTATGCAAGCCCTACTAGGATAAATTTGTCATCGTCTTCATTGACGACATCCTTATTTACTCGAAGAACCAAGCAGACCATGAGAAACATCTTTGCTGTATTCTTAAACTTCTACATCATGAGAAACTCTACGCCAAATTTTTGAAGTGTGAATTCTGGCTTCGTGAAGTCCAATTCCTTGGACATGTGGTTAGTGAGCGTGGTATCCAAGTGGATCCCGCCAAGGTTGAAGCTATTATGAACTGGCAAGAGCCCAAGACGCCTACGGAGATTCGCAGTTTTCTAGGGCTAGCAGGATACTACAGGCGATTTATTGAAAACTTCTCAAGAATTGCAGCACCCCTAACTTTACTCACCCGCAAGAATAGCAAATTTGACTGGGGGCCTAAGCAGCAAGAATCTTTCGATATTTTGAAGCAGAAGCTGAGCAATGCCCCTGTACTAAGATTGCCTGATGGAATTGATGAATTTGTAGTATATTGTGATGCATCACACACCGGTATGGGATGTGTGCTTATGCAAAAAGGCAAAGTCATTGCCTATGCTTCACGACAGTTAAAAGTGCATGAGAAGAATTACACCACCCATGACTTGGAGCTGGGTGCCGTTGTATTTGCACTAAAACTATGGAGGCATTATTTGTATGGAACCAAGTGTGTGATCTATTCTGATCACAAGAGCCTTCAACATCTGTTCAATCAGAAGGACTTAAATATGAGGCAACGACGATCGATGGAAACTTTGAATGATTATGACTGTGAGATAAGATACCATCCATGCAAGGCAAATGTGGTTGCTGATGCCTTAAGCAGGAAGGAAAGAGTGAAACCTATAAGAATCAATGCCAAGAGCATTGAGATAAGGAATAGTTTGAACGAAAGGTTGTTAGCTGCACAGAAGGAAGCTGTGTTGGAAGCTAACCATCCTGATGAAAAGCTAGGAGTAACTGAAGAGCAGTTATCCTATGGCAAGGACGGAATCCTAAGGTTAAATGGACGGAATCCTAAGGTTAATTGGACGAATATGGGTTCCAGTTTATGGAGGACTTCGGGATGCTATCCTCCAGGAAGCCCACAGTTCTAAATACTTCGTTCATCCTGGAGCTGATAAGATGTACCAGGATCTAAAGGCAAACTATTGGTGGATAGGCTTGAAGAAGTCTATAGCTGCTTATGTAGCTAAATGTTTGACGTGTGCACAAGTCAAAGCTGAACATCAGAAGCCGTTAGGTTTGCTACAACAGCCTGAACTTCCCACCTGGAAATGGGAAATGGTGACAATGGATTTTATCACCAAATTGCCAAAGCCAAAGAAAGGGAATGATACTATTTGGGTGATAGTAGACAGACTGACTAAGTCAGCACATTTCCTACCCATTAAGGAGACCCATAGCTCCGACATATTAGCCCAGTTGTACGTAGATAAAATTGTATCTCTCCATGGCATACCAGTGTCAATTATCTCTGACAGAGATACCAGATACACATCACATTTTTGGAAAAGCTTCCAACAGTCTTTGGGCACGCGCTTGAATTTTAGTATAGCTTAACATCCTCAGACGGACGGACAGAGTGAGCGTACAATCCAAATGTTGGAAGACATGCTACGTGCATGTGTAATTGACCTAGGTGGTAGTTGGGATAAGCACCTGCCATTGATCGAGTTCTCCTATAACAACAGCTACCATACAAGCATTAAGGCTGCGCCTTTTGAAGCATTATATGGTAGAAAGTGCAGAACGCCTATTTGTTGGGCAGAAGTAGGAGAAGCTCAGTTATCCGGACCTGACATAGTCTTTGAAACAACGGACAAGATTGTCCAAATTCGTGACCGCCTGAAAGCTGCCAGAGATAGGCAGAAAAGCTACGCAGACTTAAGGCGTAAACCTCTAAAGTTTGAGGTTGGTGATAAGGTTTTGCTTAAAGTATCACCCTGGAAAGGAGTGATGTGATTTGGTAAGAAAGGTAAGTTAAGCCCAAGGTATATAGGGCCATTCGAGATCATCGAATGTGTGGGAACAATGGCTTATAAGTTAAACTTACCTGAAGAGCTCAGTGGTATTCACAATGTATTCCACATCTGCAACCTGAAGAAGTGTCTAGCTGATGAGTCGTTAGTCATACCACATACCGATGTGCGCATAGATGAGAGCTTGAAATTTGTGGAAAAACCTTTGTCGATTGAGGATCGACGGGTTAAGAAGCTTCGGAGGAAGCATGTACCTATCGTAAAGGTTAAATGGGATGCCCGCAGAGGTCCCGAATATACGTGGGAGGTAGAGTCTACCATGAAGGAAAAGTACCCTCATTTATTCGAGTAAATCTCGAGGTCGAGATTTCTTTTAAGGGGGTGAGGATGTAACACCTCGTAAATTCATGCCCAATAAAATAAAGACACGTGTCATATAAGGCAAACGTGTTGCAAAAATCCAGATCAAGTTGAAAGATGTGCGGTAGGATTTAAAAGCGTCAACATGTTATTAAAATACCTCTGAGTGACCTTTTTGATAAAAGATCCAAGCCTTGGAATAATTTATAAACATCTAAGAACTACTTCAAATCTGGATATTTAATTAAAAGATGAATTATATTGCTAAGGAATTGATCTTGTAAATAAAAAATGCCACAAAGTCCATTTAAAAGAATTCTCGATACGTCCAAGAACTTTATCATGCATGGAATCACATGCAAAGGCATGAAAGTCTGATACATGGTCCCCTCTACAAGGAAAATGACACAAGATTCGAGCTTGAAAAGTTTGCATGGTCAAAACATGAGAAATGGACAAATTTTCGAAATCTGACAATCGGATACGGACCGTATCTGCTTAGGCTTACGGTCCGCAAGAGGTGTATCTGGGCACATCAGAGGAGATTCAGTTACGAACCACAAAGCCAAGAGCTTACGGTCCGTAAGAAACGCTTACGGTCCGCAAGGCTTAAGGCTTACGGTCCGTAAGACCGTCGCTGGCAGCAGAAAATGGACAGCTGCCTGTTCAGCCTGTTGCACCGCCTTACATGAGTGGTTTCCGAAATCAGGGACTTGGAATCTGTTTTTTGGCATCATAGGGACACCTGGGATCATCTTGCAACATTTATAGACTTAGTTGGGGTCATCTTGTGGCATTTAGTTCACTATATAAATAGACCTCTTGTTGCAACATTCCTTTGTTGATTTGCAACTCACTTCAAGTTAGTTTCTAGAGCTCCTCTAATCAGCAACAAGCTTTCTTAGGATCCCTAATCATACTTAGGACTCTTGTAAGAGTCCTTAACCTCCTTTAATTCAGTCTAGCTTAGTTAATTAGCTTAAAGTCAACCGTCGTAATTAAGGTTTGACTTCGAGATTAATCATTAAGTGTTCTGTCAAATTTCGAATTAAAAGTACCTATAGGTTGGTAATTATGTGGGTAATAAACCCTTAAAAGGGTAGCCTCTGATTCCCACTCTAACTAAGTCAATTGTCAGGTCAAAGCTACTCTTAAAAAGTCAACAGAAAGCTTATTTTCAAATTAATGCATAATTAGCAATGTA
Organism: Helianthus tuberosus; assembly: GCA_030545235.1. Taxonomy (NCBI): domain Eukaryota; kingdom Viridiplantae; phylum Streptophyta; class Magnoliopsida; order Asterales; family Asteraceae; genus Helianthus; species Helianthus tuberosus. The sequence continues at coordinate 71,403 of JARYGA010038372.1, forward strand.
GGAGACATGCAACCTGTTTGATCACTAATATAACTTGGTAAATAATGTAAGAATGTGTCTAAACATGTTCAACCCGACAATTTTCAGTTTAGACTCGGATCGGAACCGAAAGTGGCATAATTTGACTTTTGCTTTGACTTTCAGTTCTGACCCGTTTAACCATGTTTTAGAATTTCCTTAGAGCTTTATTTGGACCAGGTTTCATATAAGTATAACTCTCTGAGATTATACAACTTGGTTCATTAGTTATCCGATTCATATGCATGATTCCGTTAAATGCTTAAATGTTGACTATTATGCCCATATGACCTTAAAACGCGATTTTTGAAAATGTAAAAGAATATAAACCTTCGTTACTAAATTATAAGGTTGTCCCTAAAAATTTGACATCAGTTTGAGGTCTAGATTAGGAGTTATGCTCATTAGCGTAAATGAAAAGCTTTTTATTAATTAAACGGCGTAATTAGCTTATAGCCTATCTAAACCCAATTTTTGATATCAAAATTTTTACCCACTGATGTAAAATAATATTTTGGGATTTTTGAAGATTTTTATTTATTTTTAGGCTGAGCATAACATAGAGTTCTAAGCTTGATTCGGTAATTGCCGGTTTTGCCCCTTTGGGCTATAAAATGAGTTTTACAAATCCTTTTAGTACCAAACCTCTTTCTACTGATCTAATATGATAAATAAAATATTTTGAGCCTTCTGAAACAATAAAAATATCAGTTTTTCTTTAAAAACCCAAAAACAGCTCAAAATCGCATTTTTAAGCGTTTTTAACGCATAGTATGTATTAAAACTATTTTAAACATATAAGGTTTGATACCTACTGATATTTTCAGTAAATCTTTATATATTAACAGTAAGCAAAAGTTTTAAACTCAGATTTCCAGTTTTGACCTTTTAAGCCTAAGTGAAATTACCAAAATGCCCCTAAGATGCATAGTTTGGTTTTAAATGATAAATTTCACATATGTGTATTACCCTACTGTTATAACTTATTAAATTAAGTATTTTTACTGATTACATCAGACATGTAACTCAGATTAATATTTAAACTCTTTTATAACCTTTAAAATGACCAAAATGCCCCTAAGAGGCATAGTTTGAGTTTAAATTCGTTTTGGGCATAATAGAAGATATCTTACTGATGTCACAACATATTTAAGGCATATTAACTTAGGAAACCTATATATGACTCATATGGTTACCCGTTAAGCATTTTTCGCATTCGGTTCGAGTTATGTAACTAGTTTGCATAAATTGACCGAAACGGGTCAAACCTTATCATTTTTGTCTCAAAATCCAGAATGCTTTTAGTTTACCCATATTATACAAGTCTCCAAACTAACACCGGAGATGGCAAATCCAACTCATTTGCAAATCCGTGACCGCGTGAAAACGACTACCTCTTGACGCGGTGGAATGAGGGAGTTACAACCAAGCCATGGAACCTTGCCCCACCCACATCAGCTACAACAAAAAACGTCAACCAAAAAATACATGTTTTGATTTAGTAGAACGTTATCAATTTGTTTCATGAAGAAGATTATCATTTTATCAACAAATAAAGAAACTCAGACATAAATCAAGAATGAATACCACTGAAGTAGGTCAAGACAAAAACTTAATCAAACCCAAATGAAATCAACCAAGTTGCATTCATCCACTATTTGTTGTTTGTAATTTCTTTTTTATTCTAAAATATCATACTACATAAAATATCCTAAACAAAGGGACACCATGAAAGTATAAAATGGTAAAATCTTCTTGATAAAAATATTTGTGTGTCCAAATACAAACTCTCAACCAAACATCATAGAACCCTAACAATTTTATCATAAATTCGTCATTAGCATGTACCCATTACAATCGAAACGAACCTCAGAAGAAGCCGCAGTCGAGAGACTCAAACGAAACGAATCTCAGCCCAGACTTCTTATTCCAAAATCACACGATCTTCACAACCAAAGAAGTAATCTGCAAAATAAAAAAAATAAAAAAACAAAATTAGCTGTCTGCTTAATTTGGGTCAGACTTTTGATGCTCTAAATTGAGTAGCATTTGAAGTAAATCAATCAATTCTACCGATCAATTTCTTCAAAATTTGAAACATTCACAACTAAAAAATATCATAAAAAATTATAAAATGTACCTGTTTGAGGTTACCTTTCGGTTATGATAACACTCTGAGGACTGGCTCAACTAACTCCATTTACCATGTTTAAACCAATCGCGGTTACAATGATAATAGCAGCAAACTAAATCATTCATTTGACCATCTCCACCTCCAGTCAACATTTTTAGGAGCTAATTAGTCAGTATGTTGCTTAAAAATAAAATCTTTAACAAGTAAAAAAAAATGATCATGAGTCCTAACAACTGAATCCAATTAACAAAACCATACAGTTGTTAACAACGTGGAAAAGAATAACAACCTGAGCTTCAAGTTTAGCAATATGAGCGATTAATGAACCATTATCCCTTCGTTTAATCGATTCTTCATCAAATCATGCTTCACAAAGATGAACTCTCAACATGTTATGATCCATTCCCATACCTGAAATAGATCAATGTATGATGTCAGCAGCTATCAAAACACAAAATCCTCAAAACATGAATCAAACTAGGCAAATAAAGAGCAAAGAAACAATACACATTAAATCGTTAAACATCACCAAAATCCTAAAATTTCAGATTAGATGGAGTTAATGAGCTAAGATGGAGACTGCTTACATGGACACTCGCTCTGGTCGGTAATTGCACCTCTGATCAGATCAGAAAACTGCATACTGAAATAGGGTCCTTGGAACCGAGGCGAGAGACGGAGAGCAGAGGTGAACACGCACGCATCACAAACGCGAGGAGGTATTTATAATTTTTTTTTTATCTTTATGGTAGGTTCTATCATCTTGATTTAAACCATATTTCACCAAAAGCTCAAATGTAATCCCCCAGGTAACCCAGTGGACCTAAAAACCCAAAATCTCAAGTCACTGAGTCCAAATAAAGCTCATATAGAAAAGTTTAAAATATCCCATTGAATAAAGTGGGAGAAAGATCAAAACTCAAAATAAACCTAATAAACCATACCTTTCGCTTTATAACTCGAATCAAACAATATATTAAACTACCCAGAAATCTTGACACGTACCCAGCAAACATGGTAGAATCATCCACTTGAGCCACCACTTGATTAGTAAATCACCCTAGCCACACCATTAAGTAAAAAAATTAATATTAATAATAAGTCTTTATGCACCAAATGCTAACCAAATGCTGAAAAAACACATTGTTTATTAACGTTATAAATTGTTCAATAATGTTTTTATAATTGAATATTATTTGAATATATACCTTTTGTCTTTTCTCGAGACGATATAAGAAGTGTCCTAAAGCCAAGAGTGATACATATGACCAAAAATCAAACGGTGTTCATAAGCATGCCTCTAAGAATGCTTCTCCCTTCGTTTCTTCTCTATGGAAAATTTATAAGTTTACTGAAACACTATTAGTTTGCCTCTGGTCGTGTTCACTTGCAAAAAAGAATAAACAAATAATAAAAATACCTGACTCATACAAAAGAAACAAACAAAAGTCCAGTTACAACATCCCATTTGCTTTCAAGAAAGATAAAAAAAATAGATGAAGGATTTATATCCAAGTGATACCTCAACTGAAGGATTTACTTTAAAGAAAGCAAAACACCTATTGCAAAAAAAAGGTAGAATCTTTTAATTAACGTAGATCTAAACTGAAAACCTAAACTCCAAACCTTTTATTTCCAAACCCTTTAATTCTAACCGAATTAAACAGCTTGAACAACAAAAAAATGGAAGATTTACAATAATGATTGACTTCAAAATTTAAAATTTAAAATTTGAATTCTGAAAATTAAATCACTAACATCCACTCCCGTAAATTAAGCAAACTTATTAGGAAAGTCTAACCTTGCCAAGCAAAATTGTTACAACATTTATTTATAGGAAAATTGGCTTGTAATAATCCCACCTATACCTTATTGGCCATTAATAATCCCACCTCAAAATATTCCCCCCACCAGTCCCACCTTTCACCTATTTTTCCTACAATGGTCCCCCGTTAAAAAAACTTAACGGAGTTAAGCTTTTTTCCAAATTACCAAGAGATTTTTTAGGGCTTTTGATTAGAACGACGATACGAGTCCATTGATATAAAACTCGTCTCGAAGCGGTGCTCCAAACGATGAAAACGGCGCTTCAATTCGGGTGTTTAAATTTCCAAATAACCAAAATCAAGTCACTTGGAGCACCATTTCAAAGTAAGTTTTGCATCAATGGACTCGTATCATCGTTCTGATCAAAAGCCCTAAAAAATCTGTTTGTAATTTGGAAAAAAGCTTAACTCCGTTAAGTTTTTTTTAACGGGGGACCATTGTAGGAAAAATAGGTGAAAGGTGGGACTGGTGGGGGGAATATTCTGAGGTGGGATTATTAATGGCCAGTAAGGTCTAGGTGGGATTATTACAGGCCAATTCCCCTTTATTTATAGAAAGAGATACCTTAATTTAGGAAGACCATATAATACTAAAATTTAAGGAAATAACGAAATCTTTGATGGATTGTAATTAATACATATTAAAACAGTACGAAATTTATTAGAAACAACCCAAATATTCAAATCTTAAAAAATATCATAGTTAGATTTGCAAAAAAATATATATATTTTACAAAATTATACACATTAGCAAAAACAATGAAACCTAAAATTATACCGAAAAAATAAATAAAAAATTAAATAAAGCAAATTCCTTGTAAACAATGAATCATAGTTAGATTCCTTGTAAGGTGGTTGTTCTCCCCACATTAATGAAGCAAATTCATTAGGTATTTCCTATCAGTGAAACCAAAAAAAAAAAATACATAAGTCTAAATACAATATGTTTAGTAATCATAAAACCAATAAACATACGAAAAAAATAGGATCATCGTCCTCAATCAGCTTTAAGAATGACGGACTGTTGTTACTCAGATTCATACCTGCAAATTAAATGTGAACGGTTTTAAACACGTAAAAACGATAAATTATTTATAGAAATAAACTCATAATAGCGGGAAAACATATAAAACCGAAACAAACAAAAAAAGGTTTCAAAAAACGTAACACCTTTATTTATAGAAATAGAAACCTTAATTCCGGAAAATTATCATACTAAAAATAACGGAAATAACGAAATCTTTAATGGATTGATAATTAATACAATACAAAATTTATTACAAAGAAAACAAAGACATTAAAATTTAAAAAAATATCATAGTTAAATTTTCAAAAATAAAAAATAATAAAAATAACTAAAAAATTATACAGATTAGCATAAACGATTTAACCTATAACAATTATCGGATCAAAAAACACCAAAACAACCATAAAATTAACTTACCTCTTCAGTTCGACGAAGATTTAGAGTCCGGCAATTGCATAAAATTTAGGGTTTATCATGGAAAAACAAAAACCAAAATAAAAAAATCACTAACAACATCACTCTTTGAAGACATCAAGAATAGATCCATTCATAAGATTAGAATCGGAGAATTAAAATCATCATCAACAACAAAAAAATTACAGAAAAATGATAAAAAAAAAGTGCGATTAAGCATTTACAATACATAACAATCTAATATAATTTACATACCTGCAGAATAAGTGGAATGATCTACAAAAAAAAAAAGAACAACAATAATCATTAGCGTTTTCCGAATGGGTTTTGACCAAAAACAACCTACTATACGATCGAAGAACATAAATAAAGAGTATTTCGCTGCGATCATGTAGTTTGCCTTTGATTTATGAAGGATTCTTGCTTTAAGTTTATGATAGGAGAAGGTAGGTAGAAGAGAGAGAACAGAGAGAAAGAACTTGTTTGTAGGAAGATGTTTATGAAGAATAATTGAGTCAAAATAATAAATAGGATCCATATTCAAAATGGGTTTTTTGGAAAACCGGAATAAACCGACCCAAACAATTCGGATCCCGCGTGGAAGTAAGTTTTGGTTTGTGTTTTGTGAATTTGGTTTGTTTATAGAGAAATTAGATGAATTCCCTCCCAAAATCACCCTCTACTCAACCAATGGATGCCACATAAGCAAAATGGCTCCACCATTCAAAGACAAATGGCTCAAATCATCTCATTTATTAATATATATAGATATTTTTAACTATTTTTAAACATTTTTTTATTTTTAGTTTTTTATTAAAAATGTTTCTACATGTATTTATAGGAAAAAGAGCCGAAAAAGATTTTAAAAAATGATTTTTAACATGTTAAGTTGAATTTTTAAGAGTGTTCTTCGGTTCCCAACTTTTTTAGTGTTCCCCAATAAACTCTTTCCTATATATAAATGTTAAAGGGTTAATGGATTTAAACACCCCCAACTATTTCCATTTGGCCGATGACACTCTCAACTTTGACTTTGGCTCCCATCACTCCCAACTTAACACTTTGTGTGCTGTGTCACCCTGTCATTAACTAGCCACTAACTCTGTTAGTTGTTTTTGCTGATATGGCATTTTTTTCTGATGTGGCATGATGACGTGTACAAAATTGTTATTTCTAAATATTTAAAAAGATAGGCCCCACCCCCTCCTCTCTCCATCACCACTTCACTTTTCCCCCTTTCTCAAACCCATTTGTAACACCAAATCTCTCAAACAACAACAACAATCTGCAACACCAGAGAACAAACAACAAACAATAAGATGGGTTCAGATGTAGGTCTAGAAACTTCCAAGCGATTCCTATCCACATGGTTAATCGGAGGTCTGGTGGCAGGCTTATCGGTGGTGGCGGTAACCGCCGCTTGGGCGGAATATTCTCCGTTAAACATCGTCGGAAAACGGAAGAAGAAGAGGCATGTTCGTGTATACATGGACGGTTGTTTCGATATGATGCATTACGGTCACTGTAACGCTCTCAGGCAAGCTCGTGCTCTCGGAGATCAGTTGATTGTAGGTGTTGTTAGTGATGAGGAAATTATTGTGAATAAAGGACCTCCGGTTACGCCTCTCAATGAAAGGTATTGTTCATGTTCCTCATTTCAGATTCGGTTTTAATTTCAGCTTTAGTGTTTGTTTGATTGTTGAATTAGGTTAGCTGTGAGATCTGAGTTGGCATGATTAGGTGACGCTGCGAAAGGCTACTGGTCATTTCCAGGTGGGAAAGTGTGGGTGTAGAGTGGTGGTAGTCGTAGGTTATCGAAGAAGAGGGTGAACATGGCCACCGTCGCAATGAGGGTGGCGGTGGTGGTGTTTTGTGGCGGTGGTGACAGGCAATGAGGGTGGCGGTGGTGTTAGAAAGATGGAGGGAGGGGTAGGTGGGGTTTTATAAAAAAATCTATAATTTTTTGAATTTTGAAAAATACATATTAAAAAATATTCTTACGATTTAAAAAAATGCAGATTAAAAAAACTATATTGTTTTACATGTCATCATGCCAGACCAGATAAAAATGGTACATCAGCTCACGTATGACACGTAGGAAATGCCACATCAGATAAAATTGTCACATAGGCTAATTTTAGTAACTTGGTTAGTGAATATTTAACGAGGAGGTGCCATGACAATCAATGTGTTAAGTTGGGAGTGGTCTGAGCCAAAGTGAAAGTTGAGAGTGCCATCGGCCAAATGGCAATAGTTGGGGGTGTTTAAATCTATTAACCCAATGTTAAAAGGGTTGTATGTATATATATTTACTTAAGAGGCTCCTAACTTTAATCTTTGATTAATTATTGATAAATAGATAACAAACAATACACTATATATGTCTATATATACCTTTTCATGTTTGAAAAACGGGTTTCTTTTTGAAATCCAATTTACACACTATTATGCCTTTTATATAAAAACACAACTACTATAATACAAGCGGTTGTTTCCATTGAGTTTACTAAAAACTCCAAAATTCTATAAAGCTAGTCTTGTGTTTATCACATTGTGAAAATAACGTTTCATATACACAGAAATCACTACTTTTATGTTGGTAGCGATACTTTACTTTTAGAAAGTACAATCATTTATGATATAAAGTCAACTAGATGATTATGAGGGTTTGTAACATACCCAAATCTACATGTGTGTTGTCGCCTACCAATTATGCTATTCGTACATTTAGCATAAACCCGAAATCTCAAAATACCAATATATTAGAGCACTCACAATACTCACAATAGTCATTAACCCCTTATACTCAAATATAAAGAAAATATAAGATTTTGTCTGTTTTTACTTACACATTAGAGTACTCATCATCATACCTACTAGAAAACTAAAGTAAACCTCTATATTTAAAGGTTTAAGATTCATCCTCTATTTCATTTTTTTTTTTGGGATAAATGTGTATTTTAGTTAAACTAAATGGATAAATGTTGTTGTTTGTGTATGAACGATTATCTATTATTGATAAGTATCTTAGATTCCCGAACAAGTGCTTGCAATCCGTTCCATTCTCCTCTCATATTGTTAGCACCATCATAGCCTTGACCACGGATTTTACTAACATCAAAATTGTAATGCAATAGTATATTCCACAAATTTACTTTTAAGGTCGCTGATAATGAATTAAATCCAAGAACCTTTCCCGTATCACCCCTTCAGCATCAACAAATCTTAAAACTTTGGTACGTATATGCTTACGGACTTTATTTGCCATAATACTAAGAATTTCTTGTTGTATATCGGAAGATGTATACTTGCAATTATATGGAGCATTTTCCAAAACCTTTGCAACATCATCATTATAATAGGCTAAAAGTTTTAGCAATTCACAAAGTTATCTTGATTCTTAGAAGTGGAAGATTCATAATGTCCTCGTAAGGCACAAGCTTGGTATGTCAACCAACGAACTACATCAATTGTGGTTATTAATCTTAACCGGTTCTTCCTAATTTTCTCTTCACTTTGCGTTTATATGAAAGTTTCAAGGTGTGCTTTTTGATTCAACAAGTTCGTATAGAACAGGAAAGCTTTTTTTATGATTTGAAGATTTAATGTGCTTGAACAATGGACAATTATCCTCATCATTAACTTTTTTCCAATTGTCAAATCCTTCACTAGTAAGAGAACTATGACCATGGCTCTCATTCGGTTTATCACTATATAAATAACAAAGGAAACAATAAGCCCTGTGTTTCGTTGGAGAATACTCTAACCAATTAGGGAACATATCAAACCAAACATATTTAAATCTACAAAGATTGTTCTTTGGACCTATAGGCTTATACTCATCAAGCTTTATTTGATACACTCCTAATGATATATAAGCTAGTCTTACTTGCTCCCTTATATTAACCGGATATTTCCACATTCGGAGTCGCTTAGCGGGATCTCTTTCTAGACTACTAACATCCACTTTATTAAAGTTAATCAGATTTTGAGGAATATCATGACGCTCTTGTTGAATGTTTTGCTTTGCTTCATTAACCGATTCATTATTCGCTTCATTAACCGGTTCATTATTCATTTCATTAACCGGTTCGCTTGATGAAGCTTTTTGACGTTTAATCTCATTGTTTCCATCAACAATTCCCTCTACTTGTTCTTCATTCTTTCTTTTGAAAAAAAAAAGTTATGCTTTTATACTTCCCCATAGCATAATCTAATAACAAAACAAGTTAACAAATCACCCTAAATTTTGAACTCTAATTTCTATCTAAATCGAAGCACAATAAGATTAAACAAATAAAATTAGACATAGTTACAGAAAGATTCAACAAGTTTAGGACAAAAATTCGAACCAATTTCGCCCCTAATTTCAACCTAAATCACATATATTGCAGCCCTAAATTTTCCCTAAAGATAATAAACACATACATTTAACCTTATGAAGATTAAAGAAGTCGAACAAGAGTACAAGACCACAACAACAAGTAGCGCAACAACTGCAG
>JARYGA010038373.1:0-29684 GCA_030545235.1 Helianthus tuberosus
TAAAATCCCTGGTATGTAGCAAATAAGGAAATAAAGAGATCACCAATGGTTTGCAAGGCCATTGAAATGTGTGAAGTGCCGTAGGAAGACTCAAACCTAGCAGATTTTTGCGTCGGGTACCAAGTTACCCCGAGGTCCGTACTGTTGGGCCTGGGGCTGGGCTCGCTACACCCAGATAGATCTACCGCTAAAGACCCTCGGTCCTACAATGAGGATTAATGGCCTCCAGTTCCCGCCTACCCACTCACATGATCTAAGTTGTAACCCTCCTTACGCTAACCATACCATGTAAGTAAAAGTTTGTAATCATAGTAACATGTATTTCACCCCCGCAGTTTAAAACTGAAAACAGTTAAGAGAAAAGGGGGAGCATGAACTCACAGAAGTGTGTCTCGAAATAGTCCGTCCCAAAATAACCTGCTGCGCGACGACCTACACGTACTAACTTCTATTAGACGGACGACCGTGCCTTGGTTTAAGGTTTAACGTTTTTGGGAAATAGTTAGGCAACTATTTCGTATTTACACTTCTTAATTATTTAATAATTATATTCCTTCCCAAGGATGGGGGTTTTTAATACATGTGCGTTTTTGTAATTCCAAAAATATATTATTAAGTCTCACTTAATAAAATATATTTTTATTTATTTGTCTAAAATATTCTATCTCCAAAATATACATATTTTTCCCAAAAATATTATATTTTACTTTATACAATTTCCAAAATAATACTTTGTCAAAATACACATTTAAGAGTATTTTTTCCGAAAATACATAAGTTACATTTAAAGTTCGGGTGGTAATAATAATACCGGTGTAACTTGAATATTTATTTGTGATAGCGTTGGCATTATTTTGGAGTCGTGCTTTCACAATGTATTCCAGTTATATTATTTTTACTCTAAAAATAATATACATATAGTTCACAAAATAATCATAAAATCACACAAGCGTTTTATTATGAAATATATATTCTCGATATATATTTAACAAGTTTCCTTTACGAAAATCCACCTCCGAATACTTGGTTATTTTATAACAAAAATCATGGCGAAGTTTGTTTGGAAAACAAGTCAAAAATATATTTATAACACTTGTCACAAAAATATTTCTAAGTGTTATTTTCTGGAAAAATTTCGCCAGAGTTTCCTTTGTAACTGGAGGTGGCCACACTTACTAGCGTATCATTTTCTTTTCGAAAATCATTCAAATCAACCAACAATTTACTAAACAATGTTACACTAGTCAAGTGCCAAAAACAATGCATTTTTCATGACAACATAAACTTGGCGTTTCATAAAAATGCGTAGTAATTTAGTGGTGTGTTTAGTGGGTTTAGTCACCCTCCAAAATGTGTTTATTTTCGTAAGAATTTCGTTCTCGGGATTTTTAGAGGTTCACAACTTGTGAACTTATTTTACAAAAATATCCATTTACAACTTTTTCATGTCTTACAAGTTTACATATACTCATTTCTTCTAAAAATAGTGTAAAAATCATGACTTTTCAAAAACCCATCTTTTAACTTGGTTTGTCTAGAAAAATCATTTGTAAATGTCGGGTCCATAAGACCATCTACTCACTTAGTTCACTTATTTATTTATTTATTTATTTTATTTTTATCAAGATACCACTTTGTTACCAAGTTTATGTGAAACATGGAGGTTATTCTTTTATGTAAAACATTTATCACCTCCTAACTTGTTAACATAAGTTTTTAATCTTATTTTAACAAGTTTAACTATGATGTTCAACATCATCTTACTAACAATCAACAAATAAACAACAACATCATCAAAACAACTTTATTTTATCAAGAGTTCTTCTTATTTCATCTTCATATTAGTTTTATGTGTAAGACTTTGTTTATGATCCTTTTAGTGTTCATGTGGTTACATCACAACATAACTATTAACCACTAAAAATATAAAATAAAAGATGATCCAAGAGACTTACTACTAGCTTTGAAGCTAGGGAAGAAACTAGACGAAAAATGGGTGGTTAAAGACAAACGAGAGAGGTCCTTGACAAACCGTGAGCTCCACACTCCGTGATTCGCCTTGTTACACCTTGTAAGAGTCTTGGAATACTTGTATCAAAATCAAAATAAATGATGGGGGTGGCAAGTGGTTCGGCCGTAGCCTTGCAAGAGAGGAAGGAGTTTGTTTTGTGAGTGGGGATTAGTGGGAATGATGGTGGTTATTTGTAGATCAAGTTCTTTATCCATTGGATAACATGTCCATATAAGTACAAACACTATCTTTCATAATCTTCATATAGATTGCATGGGGAATACACAAAGTTCAAATAATATCTTGTGGGGGTCTTGCCAGCCGAAAATTCAGCCAAAGAAAGGGGGTTTAGTGTAAGTTTTAGGTGGGTATTTGGTGACTAGAAGGGTGTCATGTGCAAGTATGGATGGTGGGTGCAAGTAAAGTCAACATGTTCACATTTCCTAGGTAATACATAGGGATTTGTACATGGGAATCGTGAGTTGAGAAGGGGGAAGCATATGTGCCGCCATTTTCATGGGAGGGGGCTTATAGTTTGATTTCAACCAAATAGTTAGTGTCTAATTATGTTAGTTGGGAACTTAAATAAGTTATTAGTGTGTTATGAAATATAACGGGTGTTCAGGGACCCTAACTAGCTCAGAAAAGTGTAAATAATATCATTGACAATATTTTTATGTTCCGGGTAAAGTCCGGTTGTTCGGTTGGATATTAATCCGTTAAAGTGCTAATTAAGCATTTAAAGTGTCGTTAATATTAGTTTTAGTGACACAATGAATTCCCGACACTTTGGAAAGTGTCTAGTATTATTTTCCCATGTTTTTGCACTTTACTAGTCAACTTAAATGCTGAATTTTTGCAATAAAGTGCAGGATTTTGTAGTTAAAGCATGTTTTAGGCACATCCGGTCACTATAACTATCACCTAGTGACGCAGTTTTACAATCCTCACCTCCCTACACTCCCTACTGGTGTAGTAATCTATTCCCGGCTCATACTGGCCTCAGAGACAATATCTGTCTAGTGCTGGCAATGTCAGCACGTGTACTGGGTTATCCGTATAGTGTGCTCACCGTGCTTTTGTGCATCAAGGTTGTCACTGATGTTTATGTGTAAATAATAGAGTGACAGTAATAAAGTATGATGCATGAATATGTATGCATCAGAAATCAAGAAGCAGTTTAACCACATTCGTAAGCAAGCACAGTAATTAAGCATTAATTAAATATTAATTAATTCGTACGGATACCTGGTTTGGTGAGGGTTGTCACATAATACATACTACATACACTTAGCACACAATTCGGTGATCAATAAATACATATATTTTCTCCAAAAATATACATACTTAATATCAATTTTATTCTTGAAGAAATCATCATTTCTTTACTTGAAGTTTACAAAAATTAGGGAAACCTTGGTAAATGTTTTTAGATACATTTTTAGGAAATAAGTTTCTCGAAAACTTATATTTTTCTAAGTGTCAAAATTTATAGAAATTCCGACAGAGTTTCCCCTAAAAATGGAGGTTTCCCATGTCTTCTAAACATGTGTTTATTTTCTTTTAAATCATCAACAAGCATCAACAACTCATTCAAGTCTTATTACAAGCCAAAATCATGTAAATCACGCTATATCATGGACTTGTCATGTCCCGAAAACGCGTAGTAACTTGGTAAAGCTTTTAGTGAACTTAGTTACCTTCCGAATCGTATTTATTTCTTTAAAAATCATTCTCATAAAATAATTTAGTGTTTACAACTTGTAAATAATTTTTACAAAAACTATCCCCTTCGAACTCTTCTTGTAAATAAAATATTCTCATACTTGTCTTATTTCTAAAAATGGTGTAAGTGCTTGTAATAGTCATGATTTTCCAAAAACCGCTTCTCTAACTTGGTTTATTTACAAAAACCCTTTGTAACTCTTGGATTTACAAAATCATCAACTCACTAGTTTAATTATCTTTCATGAAAATCATTTTTATCAAGTTCATATTCAACTAGAAGGTGGTTATTTTATGTAATACATAACCACTTTCTAATCTTGTTAAATCATAATTCTAACTATTATTTAACAAGATCCATATGGTGATTAACATCACACAATCAAGAATCATCATAAAATTAACAATATACTCATAGGGATTTGTACATGGGAATCGTGAGTTAAGAAGGGGGAAGTATATGTGCCGCCATTTTCATGGGAGGGGGCTTATAGTTTGATTTCAACCAAATAGTTAAATGCTGAATTTTTGCACTTTACTAGTCAACTTAAATGCTGAATTTTTGCAATAAAGTGCAGGATTTTGTAGTTAAAGCATGTTTTAGGCACATCCGGTCACTATAACTATCACCTAGTGACGCAGTTTTACAATCCTCACCTCCCTACACTCCCTACTGGTGTAGTAATCTATTCCCGGCTCATACTGGCCTCAGAGACAATATCTGTCTAGTGCTGGCAATGTCAGCACGTGTACTGGGTTATCCGTATAGTGTGCTCACCGTGCTTTTGTGCATCAAGGTTGTCACTGATGTTTATGTGTAAATAATAGAGTGACAGTAATAAAGTATGATGCATGAATATGTATGTATCAGAAATCAAGAAGCAGTTTAACCACAATCGTAAGCAACCACAGTAATTAAGCATTAATTAAATATTAATTAATTCGTACGGATACCTGGTTTGGTGAGGGTTGTCACATTCTCCCCCCGTTAAAGAAATTTCGTCCCAAAATTTAGGCTCTGCTTCTAGTTGCAGGGGTCTTGGGAAATAAATGGGGGTATTTCTCTTTCATATGATCCTCACGTTCCCACGTGAATTCCGGCCCATGTCCTGCATTCCATCGAACTTTGACGAGTTTGACACTGCTCCGGCGAGTTTTGTTAACTTTCCAATCCGTAACCTCGACGGGTTCTTCGGTAAAGTGGAGCGTGTCGTCGATATGAACTTCGTCAGCAGGAATGATCACTGTCTCTTGTGTTGGACTCTTTCTCAAATTTGATACATGGAATGTATCGTGAACACCATTTAGTTCAGCAGGTAGGTCCAACTTGTAGGCAACAAGTCCAATCCTTTGCAGGATTCTAAAAGGGCCAATGTAACGCGGATTCAACTTTCCACGCTTTCCGAAGCGTGCCACACCCTTCCAGGGTGAAACTTTCAATAAAACCATATCCCCAACTTGAAATTCCAAAGGTTTCCGCTTTGGATCTGCATAGGCTTTCTGTCTGTCGCAAGCAGCCTCGATGATCTTTCGAATCTGCACAATCTTGTCTGTCGTCTCTTGGACTATTTCGGGACCAACAAGCTGCCTATCACCTGCATCAGCCCAGCATAGTGGTGATCGACACTTGCGCCCGTAAAGAGCTTCAAATGGCGCGGCTCCAATGCTTGTGTGGTAGCTATTGTTAGTGTCTAATTATGTTAGTTGGGAACTTAAATAAGTTATTAGTGTGTTATGAAATATAACGGGTGTTCGGGGACCCTAACTAGCTCAGAAAAGTGTAAATAATATCATTGACAATATTTTTATGTTTCGGGTAAAGTCTGGTTGTTCGGTTGGATATTAATCCGTTAAAGTGCTAATTAAGCATTTAAAGTGTCGTTAATATTAGTTTTAGTGACACAATGAATTCCCGACACTTTGGAAAGTGTCTAGTATTATTTTCCCATGTTTTTGCACTTTACTAGTCAACTTAAATGCTGAATTTTTGCAATAAAGTGCAGGATTTTGTAGTTAAAGCATGTTTTAGGCACATCCGGTCACTATAACTATCACCTAGTGACGCAGTTTTACAATCCTCACCTCCCTACACTCCCTACTGGTGTAGTAATCTATTCCCGGCTCATACTGGCCTCAGAGACAATATCTGTCTAGTGCTGGCAATGTCAGCACGTGTACTGGGTTATCCGTATAGTGTGCTCACCGTGCTTTTGTGCATCAAGGTTGTCACTGATGTTTATGTGTAAATAATAGAGTGACAGTAATAAAGTATGATGCATGAATATGTATGTATCAGAAATCAAGAAGCAGTTTAACCACAATCGTAAGCAACCACAGTAATTAAGCATTAATTAAATATTAATTAATTCGTACGGATACCTGGTTTGGTGAGGGTTGTCACATTCTCCCCCCGTTAAAGAAATTTCGTCCCAAAATTTAGGCTCTGCTTCTAGTTGCAGGGGTCTTGGGAAATAAATGGGGGTATTTCTCTTTCATATGATCCTCACGTTCCCACGTGAATTCCGGCCCATGTCCTGCATTCCATCGAACTTTGACGAGTTTGACACTGCTCCGGCGAGTTTTGTTAACTTTCCAATCCGTAACCTCGACGGGTTCTTCGGTAAAGTGGAGCGTGTCGTCGATATGAACTTCGTCAGCAGGAATGATCACTGTCTCTTGTGTTGGACTCTTTCTCAAATTTGATACATGGAATGTATCGTGAACACCATTTAGTTCAGCAGGTAGGTCCAACTTGTAGGCAACAAGTCCAATCCTTTGCAGGATTCTAAAAGGGCCAATGTAACGCGGATTCAACTTTCCACGCTTTCCGAAGCGTGCCACACCCTTCCAGGGTGAAACTTTCAATAAAACCATATCCCCAACTTGAAATTCCAAAGGTTTCCGCTTTGGATCTGCATAGGCTTTCTGTCTGTCGCAAGCAGCCTCGATGATCTTTCGAATCTGCACAATCTTGTCTGTCGTCTCTTGGACTATTTCGGGACCAACAAGCTGCCTATCACCTGCATCAGCCCAGCATAGTGGTGATCGACACTTGCGCCCGTAAAGAGCTTCAAATGGCGCGGCTCCAATGCTTGTGTGGTAGCTATTGTTGTATGAAAACTCGACCAATGGTAAATGATTATCCCAGCTACCACCCAAATCCATTACACATGCTCTCAGCATATCCTCCAATGTCTGGATAGTTCTTTCACTTTGCCCATCAGTTTGCGGATGAAACGCAGTGCTCAGATTCAATTGCGAGCCAAAAGCTTCTTGGAAGGATTGCCAAATCCTTGATATGAAACGTCCATCTCTATCAGAGATGATCGAGAGAGGCACTCCATGACGTGCAACAATCTCTCGCATGTATATTTCCGCAAGTTTACTCGTGTTGTCCTTTTCTTTGATTGGCAAGAAATGTACGGACTTTGTTAGGCGGTCAACTATCACCCAAATCATATCATGGCCTCTGGGCGTCTTTGGCAACTTAGTTATAAAGTCCATTGAAATCTGTTCCCATTTCCAGTTGGGAATCTTAGGTTGTTGCAGAAGTCCTGAAGGCTTCTGGTATTCAGCTTTCACTTTGGCGCACGTTAAACACTTGCTAACATAAACAGCAATATCACCTTTCATCCTAGGCCACCAATAATAATCCTTAAGGTCTTGGTACATCTTATCCGCTCCTAGATGAATAGAGTACCGTGATTTATGAGCTTCATCAAAAATAACTTTTCTCAAACCACCAAACAGAGGAACCCAAATCCTTTTCATGAAGCATAGCGTTCCTTCCTCGTTTGGCACTAATTGCTTCTCCATCCAACGGAGATATTCCTCTTCAATATTCCTTTCTTTCAAAGCTTCTCTCTGGGCGGTACGAATGCGCAGAGAGAGGTCTGTCTGTACGATCATCTCCAAAGCCCTAACCCTTATGGGCTTGATCCTTTCTTTTCAACTCAGGGCATCAGCGACCACATTCGCTTTCCCTGGATGGTATTTGATCTCGCAGTCGTAATCGTTTAATAATTCGACCCAACGTCTTTGCCTCATATTAAGCTCTTTCTGGTCCAATATGTGCTGCAGACTTTTATGATCAGTGAAGATTGTACACTTTGTACCATACAAATAATGTCTCCAAATTTTCAGCGCAAATACCACTGCGCCTAGCTCCAAATCATGCGTGGTATAGTTCTTTTCATGAACTTTCAATTGGCGTGAAGCGTAAGCTATAACTTTCTGGCGTTGCATCAGCACGTAACCCAATCCTTGACGCGAGGCGTCACAGTATACCACGAAATCATCAGTCCCTTCTGGTAGCGCTAAGATCGGCGCATTGCAAAGCTTATCTTTCAGTAACTGGAATGCTTCTTCATGTTTGATTCCCCAATCAAACTTCTTATCCTTCTGTGTGAGGAAGGTCAATGGTTGAGCGATCTTTGAAAAATCCTCAATGAATCTTCGTTAGTAGCCAGCCAAACCTAAGAATTGTCGAATCTCGGTTGGCGTCTTTGGAGTCTCCCAACTCTTGATCGCCTCGATCTTTGTGGGATCAACATGGATTTCATTTCCATTAACCACGTGTCCAAGAAACTGGACTTCGCGTAGCCAAAACTCGCACTTTGAGAATTTGGCATACAACTTTTCCTTTTTCAGCAACTCCAAAATAGCTCTTAGATGCTGTTCGTGTTCATTCTTCGTCTTTGAATAAATCAAGATATCGTCTATGAACACAATCACAAACTTGTCTAGGTACGGCTTACACACTCTATTCATCAAATCCATAAAAACAGCTGGCGCGTTTGTCAACCCAAACGGCATCACCAGAAACTCGTAGTGTCCATAGCGAGTTCTGAAAGCGGTTCTAGGAATACTTTCCTCTTGTATTCTCAGCTGATGGTAACCAGATCGCAAATCGATCTTCGAGTAGTAGCTTGAACCTTGTAGTTGGTCGAAAAGATCATCGATTCTCGGCAAAGGGTATCTGTTCTTGATAGTCAACTTGTTAAGCTCGCGGTAGTCTATGCACATACGAAAACTACCGTCCTTCTTCTTAACGAACAGTATCGGAGCTCCCCAAGGTGAGAAGCTTGGTCTGATGAATCCGTTATCCAACAACTCTTGGAGTTGTGTCGACAACTCCTGCATCTCTGACGGCGCAAGTCTATAGGGTGCCTTGGCTACAGGCGCGGCACCTGGAACCAAGTCAATGTGAAACTCAACTTGCCTTTGAGGTGGTAATCCTGGCAAGTCTTCTGGAAAGACCTCCGGATATTCCTTGACGACTGGAATGTCTTCAATCTTTGGTTCAGCAGCTTCCTTATCCACGATGTGTGCTAGGAATGCAACACATCCCTTCTTCAAGCACTTTCTAGCTTTCAGGCAGCTAATGATTTTTAGTGGCGTATCATGTTTCTCTCCGTGCACTAGGATCGTTTCTTCATCCGTCAGTGGGATGCAGATGGTCTTCTCATGGCAAACGATCTCGGCTTTGTTACTCGATAGCCAATCCATTCCCACTACCACATCAAAGCTTCCCAACTCGACAGGTAGTAAGTCTAGCGTAAACTCGTGCCCTCCTAGTTCAATCACACATCCTCGGACAACTTCACTGGTCTCAACTAGTTTCCCATTTGCTAATTCGATGGAGTACGGAACGTCTAACTTACTAGGCATCAACCCAAGTATTTTCTTAAATTCTAATGACACGAAACTATAATCCGCACCAGTATCAAACAAAACGGATGCAAAGCGTTGGTTTATAGGGAACATACCAGTAACAACGTTGGGGTCCTGGCGCGCTTCCCTCGCCTCAATGTTAAACACTCTTCCGCGGGCTTGATTCAATCCTGGGCAGTTCCTCTTAAAATGCCCAATGTCACCGCAGTTAAAACAACCCAATCTTTGACCATTTCCTCCTCCATTCCCCGCTTGATTGTTGTTTTGATTTCGATTCGCGTCCCCAGCCTGATTTGCATTGTTGCCTCGATTTCCATTTCCTTCATTGTTTCCTTGTACACGATTTCCATTGCCACCTCGATTATTGTTCCGATTACCAAAACCTCCTTGGCCTCCCCGGCCTGCACTAGCCCAACAGTTATCCTTCAGGTGGCCAACTTTTCCACAAGCTTCACATACTTTTGGCCCACATCGGCCAGAATGATGACGTTGGCAGGAGTTACACTTGGGATGTGTACCCATATATCCTTTTCCGTTCTTCCCAGCACCGGTTGCAACTTAGACCGGTGTGCTTGATTCTCCTTTCTTGCCAACATTGCTCGTTCCCTGCTTGAAGTTCGAGAATTTCCTCTTATTCTCACCAGACGACTCTACGTGAGTCTCTTTCTTCTTTGGCTCAACATTCGAAAACTTGTTCAGGCGGATGGCTTCCTTAGTAAGAGACACGCTCAGATCGATAGCCTCTGTGATTGTTGCAGGCTTGGAAGTAGTGACCATACTCATGATCTGTGGAGCTAAACCCCAGATAAAGCGCTCAATTCGCTTGAATTCCGGTGTAACCATATAAGGTACCACATGAGACAGGTCGTGGAATCTCTGAACATACTCCGCGATTTTGGGACCGTCCATCCTCAAATGCCAAAACTCAATCTCCAACCTTTGTATCTCAGCACGAGAACAATACTTCCTTCGCATCAATTCTTTTAACTCAGCCCAGTTCAACGCGTAAGCAGCGGCTTCACCAAGAGTTTGCACTTGTAAGTTCCACCAGGACAGGGCTCCGTCCAAAAATAGCCCAGAAATGTAAGTCACTTGCTGGTCTGGAGCGCACTTGCTCATTCGAAGAACAGACTCCGTCTTTTCGGCCCATCTTACAAAAGCAACAGCACCTCTGGTGCCATCGAAGTTTACAGGCTTACAGTCTAGGAACTGCTTGTAAGTGCACCCTGCACATACGTTAGAATATACAAATGGTATTAGCGGACGTGCTATAAATATCCAAATGTATTGTAATACGTCCCAAACGACTTAACATTACCATGTGGTGGATTGTTATTGCTGTTATTGTTCGAATTGCTTCCGCTGGTTCCTCCGTTCGAGGCTGCATACTGCGCTATGGCGGCAGCAATGATTCCTTGAAGTTCTGCCTCGTTGGCAGGCATACGCATCTCGCGTCTTGGTGGCATCCTCTAAAAGATGGTTCACGTTGGTCAGGTCATAGTAAGTAAAGTGTACGTATGTATTCAACAATATCAACACATAACATCTCATGTTATAAATAAATTAACCACATAACATCTCATGTTATAGAACATAAACAATCAATAATCATCCCAACATATAATGAGAATACTGCGATTGTGCTGTCATAAATCAAGACCACAATGTAAGGTTTACAAGTACATAACTGTATCGTACATCATCAGTGACTAAGGGCCACATCGCCCTAGTCCAAACTATCTAATCAGTGACAACAGTAACAAATATACAAATTATCAAAAGTCACAATCATCAAAATATGGTCTCCAAAAGCTGTGTAGTCTGCACAATCGTGGTCGTCTCACCAAAAGTCTACCCGTGTCGTACAAAAAGGCCTATGCTGATGGCGGTGGAGGAGGGGGAAAACGAGAAAAGAGCAAACGTCACATATGAAGCCAATCCTCCTCCATAGCGAGTAAGAGTCTTGGAATACTTGTATCAAAATCAAAATAAATGATGGGGGTGGCAAGTGGTTCGGCCGTAGCCTTGCAAGAGAGGAAGGAGTTTGTTTTGTGAGTGGGGATTAGTGGGAATGATGGTGGTTATTTGTAGATCAAGTTCTTTATCCATTGGATAACATGTCCATATAAGTACAAACACTATCTTTCATAATCTTCATATAGATTGCATGGGGAATACACAAAGTTCAAATAATATCTTGTGGGGGTCTTGCCAGCCGAAAATTCAGCCAAAGAAAGGGGGTTTAGTGTAAGTTTTAGGTGGGTATTTGGTGACTAGAAGGGTGTCATGTGCAAGTATGGATGGTGGGTGCAAGTAAAGTCAACATGTTCACATTTCCTAGGTAATACATAGGGATTTGTACATGGGAATCGTGAGTTGAGAAGGGGGAAGCATATGTGCCGCCATTTTCATGGGAGGGGGCTTATAGTTTGATTTCAACCAAATAGTTAGTGTCTAATTATGTTAGTTGGGAACTTAAATAAGTTATTAGTGTGTTATGAAATATAACGGGTGTTCAGGGACCCTAACTAGCTCAGAAAAGTGTAAATAATATCATTGACAATATTTTTATGTTCCGGGTAAAGTCCGGTTGTTCGGTTGGATATTAATCCGTTAAAGTGCTAATTAAGCATTTAAAGTGTCGTTAATATTAGTTTTAGTGACACAATGAATTCCCGACACTTTGGAAAGTGTCTAGTATTATTTTCCCATGTTTTTGCACTTTACTAGTCAACTTAAATGCTGAATTTTTGCAATAAAGTGCAGGATTTTGTAGTTAAAGCATGTTTTAGGCACATCCGGTCACTATAACTATCACCTAGTGACGCAGTTTTACAATCCTCACCTCCCTACACTCCCTACTGGTGTAGTAATCTATTCCCGGCTCATACTGGCCTCAGAGACAATATCTGTCTAGTGCTGGCAATGTCAGCACGTGTACTGGGTTATCCGTATAGTGTGCTCACCGTGCTTTTGTGCATCAAGGTTGTCACTGATGTTTATGTGTAAATAATAGAGTGACAGTAATAAAGTATGATGCATGAATATGTATGCATCAGAAATCAAGAAGCAGTTTAACCACATTCGTAAGCAAGCACAGTAATTAAGCATTAATTAAATATTAATTAATTCGTACGGATACCTGGTTTGGTGAGGGTTGTCACATAATACATACTACATACACTTAGCACACAATTCGGTGATCAATAAATACATATATTTTCTCCAAAAATATACATACTTAATATCAATTTTATTCTTGAAGAAATCATCATTTCTTTACTTGAAGTTTACAAAAATTAGGGAAACCTTGGTAAATGTTTTTAGATACATTTTTAGGAAATAAGTTTCTCGAAAACTTATATTTTTCTAAGTGTCAAAATTTATAGAAATTCCGACAGAGTTTCCCCTAAAAATGGAGGTTTCCCATGTCTTCTAAACATGTGTTTATTTTCTTTTAAATCATCAACAAGCATCAACAACTCATTCAAGTCTTATTACAAGCCAAAATCATGTAAATCACGCTATATCATGGACTTGTCATGTCCCGAAAACGCGTAGTAACTTGGTAAAGCTTTTAGTGAACTTAGTTACCTTCCGAATCGTATTTATTTCTTTAAAAATCATTCTCATAAAATAATTTAGTGTTTACAACTTGTAAATAATTTTTACAAAAACTATCCCCTTCGAACTCTTCTTGTAAATAAAATATTCTCATACTTGTCTTATTTCTAAAAATGGTGTAAGTGCTTGTAATAGTCATGATTTTCCAAAAACCGCTTCTCTAACTTGGTTTATTTACAAAAACCCTTTGTAACTCTTGGATTTACAAAATCATCAACTCACTAGTTTAATTATCTTTCATGAAAATCATTTTTATCAAGTTCATATTCAACTAGAAGGTGGTTATTTTATGTAATACATAACCACTTTCTAATCTTGTTAAATCATAATTCTAACTATTATTTAACAAGATCCATATGGTGATTAACATCACACAATCAAGAATCATCATAAAATTAACAATATACTCATAACAACATCCTACTAGTCATATTTCATCTTCATGTAACTTTTATGTTCAAGTTTCTTGTTTAACACCTTTTAGTGTTCTCGTTCTTTAGTGATTTAAACATATCCATCATACTACAACTTTTAACTATGAAACTAGATGAACAAGAGTTTAAGTAAGGAACTTACTACTAGCACAAAGGCTAGGGATGATTCTAGTGAAGAAGATGATGAGAAATGATGATGAAAAGCAAGAAACAAGGTCCCTTGAAGCTCCACAAGTTGCAAGCTCCTTAGGATCACCTCCTAGTCTTGTATGAAGCTCAAGTATGGATGAAGATGGTGGTGAAATGATGGTGATGGTGGCAGTTATGGGTGTGGCCGAGAGAGGGAGAGAGGAGAGAGTGAGAGTGTGATGATGAGAAGTAATGAGGATGATCTTCATGCCATGCTTATATAGATATGTTCATATATTTTGTGTACATGATCAAGCAACCATCTAATAAACAAATAGGATATATAATCTAAGGCAAGATTGAGGCATGGTGCAAATCTTGGGGTGGGTCCATTTGGGGACTGATTTCGGTTAGGGGGGGGGGTTGGTTGTAAGTTTTTCCAACTAGATGGTAAAGACTAGTTAGATTTCAAGCATGCACTTTACATATGATATTTATTTGATATTTAGTGGGTGTTAGGGTGTTCGGGGATCATGACTAGCCAAGAAATAAATAAACAATGTGTTTGGCAAAAATTTGGTGTCCCGGGTAATGTCCGGTTGTTCGGTTAAATACCAGTTCGTTAAGTGTTAAATTGCACCGTTTAGTGTCTTTTATGTACCCTTTTGTAACCCTTTCAATTCCCGACACCTAGGGAGATATTCTGGACGATAAAACGTAAATTCTGCATGATATTTATATGTTTAAAAGCTGGTTATAGCTGAATTTAGAAAAATTATGCACTTAAAGTGCATTTTGGGTGTTTTTTTAGTGCGTATTTTAGTTTCCGGAAGGTCTATATGTTAACCCTTGTATGTACTCTTGGGTTTTTGTGTATTCTTGTCATTGGACCTACACCTAGGCTCCAATTCTATTGTCTAACTGCTTTCTGCAGAATTGTCGACACAATGTGTCTTACCGGTGAGTTTACTAGTATTTCTGACGCAACGCTGTTCATTAATGTATAAAGCAATATTTTGTAGTATAAAACGTGCATGAGTTCACTTGTATAGTATGAAATCAGACAATGTTGACATTTAAGCACATAATTTATTGGGTAAAAGGGTATACCCCGGTGATTGTATTTCTATCAAAATAAAACAAGTAGGATGGCTGAATGCCAAACTAGTTCAGAAGTGTGACATGCCACACTAATGTAAACAAGCTATAAAAGCAAAACGACAAACCAATCTCAACATCTAAACACTAAACATTAAACGACAAAAATTGCGAGGTGTTTAGGTGCTATCGGCTTCAGCTAACGCTGAAATCTTCCAAATCTTCAACAGTCTTGTAACACGATCGTTCATCTTGAACTTAAACGAGTGTAGCTTCAAACGAACTGTCTCTATAATCTGTTCTTCCAACTTCTCCGGTGGCCATAACTGATTATTAAAAAATCTAGCATTCCTTTCTTGCCAAATAAAATAAGCAATAGCAGCAACCACTAACTTTCGGATAACCCAAATCGCTTATTTAGATGCTGCATTCGGAATTACACATGCTAGCACATCCTACCATTTTCCTTCAATCTGATACATGTCAACTTTTGAACGAAGCGAACACCAAATTTTATTGGAGTATGGACACTCAAAGAAGAAATGTTCATGCGATTCCAGCCCCCTGTTGCATAAGAGACAAGACATTAAATTCATATTACCAGCTGCATTATTCCACACTTGAATCCGATCTTGTGTAGCTAACTTCCTTCGACAAATCAACCAGCATAAGAACGCATGTCGCGGAATAGAAAACGACGACCACACCATTCTATACCAATCCACCACTTGACCCGAGTTTCGCAGAGAGTCCCACGCCGATTTTGTAGAAAATTATTCAGTAACATTCGGCTCCTTTTCCCATACAATCATGTCCATCTTATTTGGTATTAAAGAAATCGGGTTCAGCTGAAATAAAATAGGAAACAAGTCTCGCCAAGCATCGGGCCAAACCCATCTATTTTCATGGATAACATCAGCCACTTTTGAGTAAATATTTAACCCTTCTCTATTTATTTGTCTAGGGGTAATATACGAGCTCAGAGGACACCGATCACACCACTTATCATGCCATAAGAACGTGTGCTCGCCATTACCTATTTTGGAGACAAAAAAACTTCGAACAATTGGTCTTAGTTGAAGCAATTTCCTCCAACTCCAACAATTGTTTATTTTTGTAGGAATATCCCAAAAACTTCTACCTTGCAAGTGATACGAGTGGACCCATTCAACCCAAAGAGATCGTCTATGAGAGAGAATGCTATATATATGGAACGCCATTAGAGCTTTATTAACGTCGGTAATGCGTCTAATCCCCAAGCCGCCTTCTTTCTTTGGTAAGCATACAATATTCCATGAAACTTTAGCTCTCCCCTTAACAATACGGCCTTGACACCAAAGAAAGCTTCTTAGTTTTTGCTCAAGCTGTTTAACTATGCTTGCCGGAAGGATAAAAACCGAGGCCCAGTAAACATAGAAAGTTGATAGGACTGATATCACCAATTGAAGTCTACCCGCAAAGGAAAGATATTTAACTTTCCAATCCGAAATTCTATTCTCCATTTTTTCCACTAACACTTTGCAATCAGAATGAAGGAGTCTTGTGGCGATTAAGGGAACACCAAGATATTTTATTGGAAGCGATCCTTCTTCAAAAGGCATGATAGCAAGAATGTTTGACTTCACTAAATTAGTAACATTGCAAAAGAAAGCCGTACTCTTCGCAAGACTAGGAATCAATCCAGACATGTCTTTAAAATCATCCAAGGTATCCATAATAATCTTCACAGATTGAACCTCTCCTCTAGAAAAAATAAAAAGATCATCTGCAAAGCACAAATTAACAATCTTTTGCTTCTCGCATCTCTTATGAAATCGAAACGAAGAGCCTACAGATGTTGCAACCTGAAGCATAGACATAAGCACATAATTGCAGTCTTTAAATAATAATTAAAGTGTACGGAAATTACCGGTTTGGTGCCAGTTGTCACAGTCTCCCCCCGTTAAAAGAATTTCATCCCGAAATTCAGGCTGAACTAACTCTCGTAGGAGTCTTCTTGAACAGGTGGGGATACTTTTCTTTAAACTGGTCTTCACGTTCCCACGTGTATTCGGGTCCGTGCTTAGAGTTCCAACGTACTTTGACAAGTTTCACACTGCTCCTCCTGGTCTTGTTGACTTTCCAGTCTGTAACCTCAACGGGTTGTTCTGTAAATCGGAGGGTGTCATCAATATGCACTTCATCCGCAGGGATGATCACGTTTTCTTGTGTTGGACTCTTCTTGAGGTTGGATACATGGAACGTATCATGTACTCCATTAAGTTCTTCCGGTAATTCCAACTTGTATACCACGGTGCCAATTCTTTCCAAAATCTTGAATGGTCTGATGTATCGTGGATTCAGCTTTCCACGTTTTCCGAATCTTACTATGCCCTTCCAAGGTGAGACCTTTAACAAAACTTTGTCTCCCACCTCGAATTCTAATGGTTTTCGCCTTCGATCAGCGTAGCTCTTTTGTCGATCTCGAGCCGCCTTAATGCAATCTCGGATCTGCATAATCTTGTTGGTTGCCTCTTGTACAAGTTCAGGACCAACCATACGTTTATCTCCAGCATCTGCCCAACATAAGGGCGATCGGCACTTGCGGCCATACAGAGCTTCGAATGGTGCGGCTTTTATACTCGTATGATAACTGTTATTGTAGGAAAACTCAACTAAAGGTAGATGAGTATCCCAACTGCCGCCTAAGTCCAAGACACATGCGCGAAGCATATCTTCTAAAGTTTGTATGGTTCGTTCGCTCTGGTCGTCTGTTTGTGGGTGGAAGGTCGTGCTTAGATCTAGCTAAGATCCAAAGGCCTCCTGAAAGGATTGCCAGATTCTTGAGACAAAACGTCCACCTCTGTCTGAAATAATTGAGATCGGCACTCCATGACGTGCCACAATTTCTTTTAAGTATACCTCAGCAAGCTTTCCAGTGCTGTCTTTTTCTCAGATCGGTAGGAAATGTGCAGATTTCGTTAATCGATCAATTATCACCCATATCATGTCGTGCCCTCTAGGGGTCTTGGGTAGTTTTGTTATGAATTCCATCGAGATTTGTTCCCACTTCCACATGGGTATCTCTGGTTGTTGTAGTAGGCCGGACGGTTTCTGATATTCAGCCTTGACCTTAGCACAGGTTAGGCATTTTCCAACATAAACAGCAACATCGCTCTTGAGTCTCAGCCACCAATAGAATTCTTTTAAGTCTTGATACATCTTGTCCGATCCTGGATGGATCAAGTATCTCGATTTATGTGCTTCATCAAGTATGACTTCTCGAATACCGCCATAGAGTGGAACCCAAATACGCTTCTTAAAGTATAAGGCTCCCTCTTCATTTGCCATCATATATTTCAATATACCCCGGAGGTATTCAGCTTTACGGTTTTCTATCTTAAGGGCTTCTTGTTGTGCGTCTCGAATGCTGTTGGTACATGCGTTTGTCGACTTCGTCTTGTATCGAGTCTTGCATTGTATTAGATTAATCAGGGCACGGAAAACGAGAAAATAGGTTAACAGGCAGGTTCAAACGAAATTACAAGATGTAATTCCGCTTGAAATGGTTCAGGGATTTCAAACGGAATTAGCTTGTTAATTCCGCTTGAAATTGGTAATTTTGCTTGAGTCTGTTCAAGCGGAATTAGCCTGTCTATAAATAGGGGTTGCCTGATTTCGTTTGAGTCATTCGTGTATGTGTGTTTCCGGAGCTGAAGTGCTGCCGAAGTCTCGTCTTGCTGTAAAACTTTGTCAGATTAATCAGAAAGACATTTAAAGTGATATTCTTGCTGAATCCAACTCAATATGTCTGTTTCCGCCTTTCATATTGGGTAGATGTCACACCCCGACCGCGTAAAACAACAAATCGCGGCGGAAACATCGGGGCGTGTTGCAACAGAATTAATGTTTCATAACCATGGATACCAAAAAGTGTTTCGTTTTATTAAACATTGAATAATTACATTGTCTGGAAATCTAAATACACAATTTAAACATAGTCTATCATTGTTATTGAGTCACTAAGGCCTTGTCCAGTCCTATGTGAGCATGCATCCTATCAATCGATATCTTTCAACAATACCTGAAACATATGTGAAAACGAGGTCAGCAAAGAAATGCTGGCGAGTACATAGGTTTTGTGAAAATAAGATTCATGACTTCTGTTTTTAAGAAAATGTTTAGTCATGAACCTTGTAATTTGCTTTGTCTTTGTAAATCATTTGAAAAATAATAAGTTCAGGTGATATGTATAAATAAGAGAATAATGCATGATTAAATGAATAACCATGTAAAATGAGTTTGTATAAGATAAGTTGTTTGTAAATAATTGTCTTGTGAAAAGTATGTTACTTGTATAAAATGCTCTATGTCTCGAACTGAAATGATTCAAATAACGCTACAATATGTAATACCATACAAACACTTATATATAGGAAGTACCAGCGGCGTATCCACCATGCTTGTATCATATTCCACACGCATTGTTACTTAATCACTTAATCAAACCAAACCACCAAAGTAATGTTTATGCCCAATGTAAATCATGTAATATGTATAACCAAAACCCAATCGTATATCGCTTTGAAGCCAATCGTTTACCCAATCGTTAAAACATCGTGTGAAAACCAATTGTTTACCCAATCGTTAAATTCGTTTTAGGTCGTGAAACTACTTAAATGGTCGTCTCGCTAATAACATTCAAACCTTCTTGACTCGCATTAATAAACCCTTACCAAAGGATAGATTAACAATTCGCATTAATAAACCCTTACCAAAGGATAGATTAACAACTCGCATTAATAAACCCTTACCAAAGAGTAAATTAACAATTACAGATTCAGTCGCTACCCACAACACCCACACATAACTACGGGTGTAGTAACTAACGGGATTTGTCAGATCCTATGGTACCATAACCTAATACTGGTCGGCTTGATCATTGCTAATGAATGTCATTTGTTATGTAAATACAACCAACAAGTTTGTTCACTTTTTGAAATCGTTATTAGTTTTGTACAAATCGTCTTAATTGTTTTTGAAACCATCGTTATAACATCGAAAACATTTAGCACATATGAGTCACCCCAAAACAATTGAAAGCAGTAAAATAGGGGAATAATGTACTCGCCTGAGAATGCTTAGAGGTCTTAAACAACAACCAAACAAAGCTAGAGAGAGCACGGAATCAGTCGACAATCTAAAACTATATAAATAAACCGGACTTAAATCGGGAGATCGGATAGGATGAGGCTTGGTAAACCAAATGAGTATTGGAACTCATATGATATGGTTTAACAAGGCCTACATACTACAATGAAACCAAACCTAAGTGCTTTCGACCCATCGCGACCCATTAAGGTAGCTTATGCTACTTTAACGCGTCGTGCGCGTGAAACGCGTTCGGACCGCCTAACTAGTCCTATGACAAGTAGAATATGCCTAAACATGTTACATATTTAGTTATGTGGCAAAGGTTTAGGTTACATATGCTTAATTACCAATTATACATGAAAAGGGTATTCTGGTAATTTAACTAAGGCATATAAACTACCTATCATACAACTACTCAAACGATGTGACCATAAGGTATTACCTCGGAAGGTTATTTCCTATATACTATGGTCACCTAATGTGTTTGGTCGGATCCTAATGATCGACCAAATGGGTTGGGTTCGAGGTATAAGCGATTTATCAGATCGCTTACCCTACGACCCTAGACAACGTGGTAATCAGTAGGCATAGTCCCAAGGGACTATAACCAACGTGATTACACTCACGTTGCGAAGTTCAAACGAACTTCGCATTGACCATAACTGGTCAATGTAGAAAGTCAAACAACAGACTCGAAAGACTCGAAAAGCAATAAAAGAACGAAAGAATACTTACGAAGGGTCCCCGAATGCTAACCTCGATTCAAAAATCTCAGGTATGAAACAATAGTTTCAACTTAGAGTTTCTCAAATCAAAGTTCTTGTAATTTTGAAGCATGGGGGGTGGGGTATTTATAGTATTCGGTTAGCCGTTAGGATCGTTTCTAGGAAAACGTGATGCGATCTTGGCCATACACTTAGCACACATGGTATTGTAATACCATGTGCCCAAAATACCAGCCCATAGATTCCCAAAACCATGTGCAACAAGTGGGAAGGACTAGATTCGATGTATAAGCAAACATCTTTCAGAAATGACAGTTTTGGTCCCTGTTATGTGTTTATGCCATTTCCGACACTTCTAAGGCCCGTAAAGCCAACTTTAAGGCCCTAAAATGATGTCTAAACATTGTGGACATGAAACATGCTCAAAAATATGTCGGATGTCAGTTCGTTTGGTCGTACGAACGCGATGTTCGCTTAATTACGACGGAATGCGCATAAGCGCGAAAAACGATCCAAATGGCATGACGAATGGATTTTTCTTATGACAAACACTAAAATAAAATATTATAGTGCTTACATAAATTTTTGGATGTCTGGATGTATTCAGAATGTAAGTTATGCGCGAAAATGCAAACTTGTGCACTTTTGACGCTTTTAGTCCCTGAATGACCCAAAAGTTTATTTTAGCACACCTAACCCCTCAAAGCCTATTTCTAAGCTATGTAAAGGATATTTATGGTATGTTTAACTTATGGCCATGTTCCGGAATGTCTGTTACAGTTCAAATTGGCATACTTTCGCAGTTTGTCAACTTTAGTCCCTGTAAGCGATTTAACTTGATTTTGCCATACCAAAGCCTTCAAAACTTATTTCTAAGTTATGTAAAGGTTATTTAAGGTATGTTAAGCCTATGTCACTATTCCGGAGTGTTTGTTGCATTAAACTGGTTATATTTACGCATCGGTGCGCGTATAACCTTCCAGAAAGCGATTTAGAGTTTGAAATTGAACAAGAATTGATATGTGCAAATGATACACATATTTTTACAAATCCCAAGTATGAAATATAATATTTCATTGGTTTGGTATTTGTTTGATGTCCGTGGAGGCACAGGTGTTACAGTAGAACACCTCTGATCGACTCATTCGGGTCATACAACGATCATACAAGTGGTATCAGAGCTCAGGAAGAGGAGTTCTTACCGATTCAGCTCAAAATTTCTGTTTTCTACATCTTCTTTTCAAAATTTACAAGTTTTAACGGACAAAATGACTTGAAACTTACATATAATGTGTGAAACCGTATTTTAACAAATCCTTGAAAGTTTCAGATCTTAAAACGGCTTAAAACCTGATCAATTTGACAAAAGTTGGACCGAAATGATGACATCAGCATAATTCCGTTTGAAATTGCACCTAATTTCGCTTGATTTCAGTAATTCCGTTTGAAAGTTGCTGTTAATTCCGCTTGAAAAAGTTATTCCGTATGGTGATTCCACTTCAAATAGGTATTCCGTTTGAAAGTTCAAACGAAATAAGTGATTTCGTTTCAAAGAGGTATTCCATTTGAAAGTTCAAACGAAATCAGTGATTCTGCTTCAAATTGTGTTTCCGTTTGAGTTGGTATTCCGTTTGAAACTGGTTTGTGGGTAATTTTGTTTCAACAAGGAATTCCGTTTGAACAAGTTATTCCGGTTGTAGAGAGTAATTTCGCTTGAAGAGTTAATTTCGTTTGAGAGTGTCTGTTTTGTGAAAAAGTTTACCGAATCATGGAAGAAGAATTCTATAACGCATTCGCAACAACCCCGACTACTCCAGCTGCCATTGCTCAAAACATGAACATGGAAAATGAAACTAGAACGTTGCAAAAACCCCCGAAACTTATGGGAATTGAAGAGTACCATGGCTGGAAAAATCGTTTTGAGAATTGGGTTCAGGCAAATCATCTAAGAGCTTGGGAAAGCATTGAAACAAAATATGTTAGACCACAGACCGCTTTGAATGTTGATAAAATTATCTCAGAATTTTCAGACAAAGAGAGAGATAGTTATAAAGGAGAGAAAATGATGATTAGTCTTTTACAACAAGCTGTCAAAGAGGACATTTTTGTTTTGCTTCAGCATGATGGTAGTGCTTTCTCAATATGGGAGGCACTTGAGAAGAAATTTGAAGGAAGTATGGAAATGATCAATAGCAAAAAATCATTATTGAAGAAAGAATTTGAGTTGTTTACAAGTATGCCAGGTGAATCTACAAAGACTCTCATTGAGAGATATTGTCATCTTGTGCGTACCATGTCTCAGTTGAAAATTACTAAAACTCCAGCAGAATGGGTTGAAAAGTTAGCTGATGCTTTACCTCAGAAAGAATGGGGTACATATCTCAAGATTTTAAAGAATACAGGAGAGTTTAGTAGATTGTCAATTGGACAGTTTATTGAAAAGCTTGAGGGACAGGATCTTGAACAGCAAAAGATTGCCAGAATGAACAGCTCGAGCAATCAACAAGACATCAAATTGTACTATAAAGGAAATGTTCAAACTGTTGAAGCAAGTCCAAAGATCCAAACTGCTTTTAGTGCAGGAAATTCATCTGGATCAGTCAGTCAAAGTTCAATCAACACTAGTGGATTTTCAAATGTCAATCCTCCAAGTGTTCAAAGTTCAAATGTTGGTAATGGACATATGATTCAGTGCAATGTTGCATTGCATCTTCAAAATGGTCAGAATTTTTCTGAAGAAGTTGTTAAAAGTCATATGGCATTATTGGTTACTGCTTTAGAATCGTATGAAGGATTGATTGCTGGAAGAATTGGTAATCCTATGCTAACCAAGGAAGATTATGACCAGATTGATGCAGAGGAATTGGAGCTTATGGATATTAAATGGGGTTTAGCAAGTGTTCTGAGGAGAGCTGAGAAATTCAAAATGATTACAGGAAGAAATGATTTCTTAGATGCAAATGTCTCTACTTTAGGTTTTGATAAATCTAAAGTTACTTATTTTCGATGCAGGGAGAAAGGACATTTTAAGCGAGAATGTAAAAATCAAGAAGCAAATGGAGCAAAGAATCTGTTTGGTGGACATGATTATTATCGGAAGGCTATACATCAACAAATTACTCATCAACCGCATCAACAAAAAGAACCACAAACTGCGCATGCAAGAATGATCGAAGATGCAAATAAGAAAGCTTATTATGGTATCATTGATCAAGATGATGAAAAGATGGCTCTAGGATTTAGCTGGAATAGGTTTGTGGATGAGAATAGGGAGTTTAAAGCTTTCATTGCTCAAATTGTTCAAAAGCCAGAATTGATGAAAGAATGGATAGCAGTGTTAGCTGATGAAGAGAAAAGTCAAGATGAAGAATCTGTTTCTTCTAAAAACAGTTCAACAGATACTAGTGATGATGATGAAGAAATTGAACAGATAAACATTGGAAAAACTCATTTATCTTCTGACAGTTTTGAATTTTATTTTGCAGATAAATTGAAGAAACTTAAAGAGAGAAAAGCTGCAAAAGAAATGGAAGAAGTTAAGGTTGTTGAGAAGATTGTTGAAGTGGAAAAGGTAGTTGAAGTCGAGAAGATTGTGGAGATTGAAAAGATTATTGAAGTAACCAAACCCTGTCTTACATGTTTGGAATCTTGCAAACAATGTGAAGATAAAGATGAAAAGTTTAGTGAGCTTGAGAAGTTGAAAGAGAAGTTGATGTTTGATGTCAAGAATGTAAAAGAATCATACGATGTGTTGAACAGAACTGTAAATAGTTTGCAGAAGACAAATTCTGAAAGAGAAGATGCTTTAACAATGATGAATGCAACAATGATGTCCAAACAAAAAGAGATCAATTACTACATTGAAGAATGTGCTAAGTTGAAGAAGGAGTTGGAAATTGAAAAAGTTGAAAATGAAAGAATCAGACGATTACTGAAAAGTTATTCAAGTTCTGATTACTTAATTAACAGAATTTATCCAACTGTTGCAGGTTTTGAAGTGTTTGACGACAAGAAGCCGAAGAAAAAGGATACTGGTAAGAAACAGAGTGTCAGTTATAACAAGTGTCCACCTCCAATTTGGGAAGGGTATTCGCCTAGAAAACCGAATGAAGAACAAGTAAAAAAGGCAGTCAATATAAAGTTAGAATCTGAGATAACCGATGTATTACCAGACAATATTGACATCACATTCACAGCGTCCGACATAGATCATGAGTCTGAGTTAATAAAAAGGATGGTCGATCAAGTGTTGGATAAGGATGAGGAGTCTGAGTCAATGTCCAAGTCTGGGAGTTCGAGTTCGTCTGTCAGGAGTTCAAAGTCGTCGGGAAAACGGGTTTATAGTAAAGAATTTTTGTTGTCAAATCCAATTTGAATGACGAAACATTTGAAGTGGCATACACTTTGAATGATTCTGACAAATTATATTTTGATAAAGAATTTCCAATAAGAGGTGTTAAAACTGAAAAGATCAAAAAGGTTTTCAAACTAACAGAAATTAATATTTCTGAAATAAAAGATGTAAATCTTACTGAAAAACCTAAAAAATACACTTCAAGAGTTCAACAACGTTTAAACAAGAAAAAAGGTTACGGTTCTGGTTCTGGTTTTCAAAAGAAACCAAACCATAACGGTAATTTCAAAAAGAAAGATCTTGGTTTTATTCCACCTAAAAATTATAAACATGAAAAAACTTCTAAAACAAATACAAAATTTGTTTCAGGGACAAGCTGTGAAGAGGAATCAAAAAGATCATTCTGGAAGCAATCGAATAAAGATTTCCTTGCCAAGAAGCAAGAGGTTATGAAAACTGAAGCTTATCAAAGAAAAGAGACTAGAACCTGTTACAGATGTCAAGAAGTTGGTCACATCGCCTGGAACTGTCCTAAGGCAACCAACACAAAACAGGGAGTTTCAGAAAAACTCAAAGAAATAGTTGTTGATAAAACCGAACCACCAACTGAAAAATTTAAAGTGTTTAAAAATTCTACATATGAAGTTGGTGAGTGTTCAAAGACAAATTTTTATAAAAAGAGAGCTAAACATGACAACCAAATGTGGGTTGCTAAGAAGTTTGTTGAGAAATCTGGCGATGAATCTGATTCCACAAAGTCAAAGGAGCCACAGGTTGAGGTTAAAGAAGAAAACTCAGTACCTCCAATGGATGATAATTTTCCACCATTGAGAGCTGAGAATTTTAAATAAAAAATTGGAAAGGTTGAGATCTCAAATCAATTCTATTCTGAGAAAAAAGAATTTGATGTTGAGAAAGTGTTTAATGGAAATGTGAAAATTTTTTTTGGAAAAATGGTTGAGGGAAAGGCTAAAGGGGTAAAAGACTTTTATGAAACAAAGAAAGCAACTTACTACCCAAGTGAAGTTGAGGAGGAAACATCCAAGTTTGGTCAGGCTTGGATGGCAGTTTTTCACAAGTAAAATCCTGACTTGCCGGAGCTCCCAAGTTTGTAATCGTGGAGCAGGAATCGGCATCTTTCTCGATAAAGTTTGTTTTTGTGAATGAATCTTAAAAATTGTTAAATTTTACAGGTTGTGGACAGTGCCGGAACTCCCAGGTTGGTAAGTGAGGAGTAGGTATCGGCATCTTTCTTGAGAAATTCACTTTTGTGATATTTCGACTTACAAGTGGTAAATCAGGGACATTAAGCTGTACTTGATTTTCTACAAGTGATATTGTTGGAAAAATCTAAAATTGTTAAATTTTTCAAGTGATATTGAGAAAAACAATGTGAGGAACCCCTAACCTACTAGTGGTAAAATCAATTAACAAAACTTATTTTCAGGAAAAATCATTTTGATTAAAACAAACTTAAGTGTTTTGAAATCATAATGAGAAAATAGTTTGTTGTAAGGGGGAGTTCTGATTGTTTATGCCAAGTGGATGGCGATTTGAAGCAATTCGATATCGGTTGTCATTTTATTTGTACAGTTTGTTTTCAAATTTCCTTTAAATGTGTTTGTATTTTAGGGGGGGTAAGAATTTTCAGAAAATCCAAAAACATTAGAAAATTTGAAAAAGACAAAAACATGATAAAATACAAAAAGAATTTTGGTGTCGAAAAGAGGAAATGATAGTACATCAGTGGACAGTTACAGTATGCTAAAGCAATGTAATGTTTAAATAGCGTTAAACGGTCTCACTGATAATATGCAGATAGGTTTTTACACATTTAGTAAGCTTTTTCGGGATATAAACTTAAATTCAAACTTGCTTATTTCGTGGGGAACACAACTTGGATATATAGGTAACCCCTGAAATTTCATTTGAAGGATCCCTCTTTCTGAGATACTAGGTCTTTATGCTCAGTGATATCTGGGGTATTATCCCGGGACTTCTGATTTTGCGGAAGCAATGGCCTAGTCCCCGAAGAATACTTTACGCTTGCTTGAAATAAAAGCCTGCCCTCAGCATAAAATGTCACACCCCAACCGATGGCGGAATCATCGGGGCGTGGCACTGAGCGAAACAGATTGTCCAGAAGTTTCCATAACAATCATTACCACTCAATTTAAAATAACATGTCCCATACCATGTCTCAAACAGTAAACAAATTATTACAGATAGAATCTAGGCAAATAATTATGTTCCGACAACTCAGATTTATACATAGATAGTTTATTTATTGGTTTCTAGGACCTCTTTTCCTAGCTTCGATTTCATCACTGTGCAGAGAGCATCCTAGACCTTTCCTAGCCTCGATTTCACAGTGAGCTAGGCATACAAACAACTTAAGCACCTGTCACATACGTTAAAATAAAGTCAATACATATAATGTAAAGGTGAGCATACAAGTTTGATAATAGCATATAAAGTTCGAATTTGTTTACGCATAACCAGCACGTACACATAGTGAAATGAAGCACGTTAGTTATCGACATAGATCCATCGATACCAATGACTGCAGGTTGACTGCCCGAGGCAGTTCGCAATACATGATTACCACCGTAATCCATGCAAGTAAATGTCCTTAACAACCCCCGTGCGAACGGGTGCTGAGTCCAAACTGTAGTACTATCGTTGCTAAGGCAGGTAGACAGCATTCCATGTGTAAACATAACAAACAGGCATTCATAAGCCACGTATAACATGCATTAACGATTAGCGTTCAAATAGTATTGAGTAGTGTGTTTGATGTGATTTGAATAGTTGTAACGTATGTAACACCCAAAAGTGCATAAAGCAAAAAGGGATCGAGTATACTCATAGCGGTTGACGGATTGAAGGGAGCGCTTAGCGAGTAGGGTTAGCCTGAATAGTTTGATAGCATAATAATAAGCGACGCGTAAAACGGAAAACAAGTGTTGGAGAGTCGGACAGCTGGTCGATCGGACGGTAGTTCGATCGGACGGCTGACCGTTCGGTTGGCAGTCCGCTCGGACCGCTGTCCGGTCGGTCGGTAGGCCGATCGGATGGCTGTTCGAGTGGATTGTT
Source organism: Helianthus tuberosus (assembly GCA_030545235.1). Classification (NCBI taxonomy): domain Eukaryota; kingdom Viridiplantae; phylum Streptophyta; class Magnoliopsida; order Asterales; family Asteraceae; genus Helianthus; species Helianthus tuberosus. Next base: position 28,003 of record JARYGA010038373.1, read on the forward strand.
TCTTCCTTTGAGAAGGATGTGTTTGTATATGATGGTTTGACTTTTGAAGTTTTCATTGTAGCATTTGAAAACATTGAAGTATCTTTACCCTTCAGGTCGGTCGATCGGACGGCTGTTCGATCAGCCGGCAACCCGATCGGTTAGGTATTTTTAGCAAGACAAGTTCTCAGCAGGGTGTCACCTGATCGGACGGCTGTTCGATCGGGTGGCACTCCTAGTGCATCGAACATGTTGAAAAATCGATTAAGTGTTGAAGTATAGTATCTCATGATCCGAAGAGTAATCCGATCGGACAGTAGTCCGATCGAACAGCAGTTCGTTCAATACTAGTCTTCAAAATAAATTGATTAAGTGTGGGACCATGTGTTAACCGATCGGCTGGCCAGTCAATCGGCTGACTATCCGATCAGCTGGCTGTCCGTTCGGACAACAGTCCGATCGGTCATCATCCTGACCTGATCTGCCTATTCGTCTAACACTTGGTTGTTCTGATTGTTTGTCGTTTTATTGAGGTATTTTGACAACGAGTCGAACCATAGATCCCTCGTCCTTACTTAGTTCCCCTGGTCGGACAAGAATCACCCAAATCCGGCCGGTGGACTGTTCGGAACGGAGTTTAACGTTTAACCCGAAATCGGTTTACCTCGTGGATAGAATCCGGATCTTGAGCCATGCAACCACCGGAGTGATTTGTAAGCCGGCACCGGCTCTGTTTCTATCGGTTTGAAGGCATTGAGTGAAAAAGAGTTGAAAGAAAGTTGGAAAATCCATCTTTCAATCCTTTTCACCGTGTATATGTTTAGATCTATGAAAGATCTTTGTTTGTTTATGTGGAAATCGGCTAGATCCAAGTTATTCTTGGTGGATTGAGGCCAAAACATGAAGTTCTTCAAGAACCCATGATTACATCATCCTAGAACACTTGAATTTTGATGGTTTCACGGTTAAAAGTTAAGATTTGAAAGATAGAAAGGTGTAGGAGTGCGTGTAGATTAAGAAAGCACAAGATTTAGGACGAAATCTTACCGGAATTGAGAGGAATCTGAGAAAAGGATGAGCTAAGTGTGCTGGTCGAACAGAGGTTTCCAAAAGTGGAAAGGATGACAACGACAGGGGTATTTATAGGATGCCAAAAGAGGAAACTGCTGGCCGATCAGCCAGGCAGCTCGATCGGACAGCCTGTCCGATCGGACAGCAGTCCGATCGTCTGGCTGTTCGATCGGCTGGTAGCCTGATCGATCAGCTGCACGTTTTGAGTGTTCGGTGCGATGATTTTTGATATTTCGATTTCGGTTGTGAGCGGTTCGATACGATAGGGTTTCCTAGTCAAATTACTTTTAATCCCAACCACTCATATCTCACACTATCCCTTCTCCACTAATTATCATGGTTCGATTGTGATTCGAGTTCGATTGCATTTCGAGTTTCGATTGATTTCCACAACATACAAAATTAAACATGTGCAGGTAACACGTAAGGCACACACACACGTATAACAATATTCCAAATGCGTATTTCGAGTTGAGATTTGATTCGATGTCGATTGGATTAGTTAGCTTTATCGCATTGTTACTTCCTATAATTCACCGTCGTGGGTCGATTGAATAGCGATTAACATATGTCGATTTATTGTAATTATAGACACTTACTCCACATAATAGCTAAAATAAAAGAAATCTATA
>JARYGA010038374.1:0-23959 GCA_030545235.1 Helianthus tuberosus
GCTTACCGTTGGAGTGATACACAGGAAACAGCGTTTCAGCACTTAAAGGATAGACTTTGTAGCGCACCTATCCTCTCATTGCCTGAAGGCACGGACGATTTTGTAGTCTACTGCGATGCATCTATCCAAGGTCTTGGATGTATGTTGATGCAACGGGATAAAGTTATTGCTTATGCTTCGCGCCAACTTAAGATTCACGAACGGAATTACACTACGCACGATTTAGAGCTTGGAGCTGTTGTTTTTGCGCTCAAGATATGGCGACATTATCTGTATGGCACCAAGTGCACCATCTACACCGATCACAGGAGTCTTGAGCATATCTTCAAGCAGAAAGAATTGAACATGCGACAACGTCGATGGGTCGAGTTACTGAACGATTATGAATGTGCTATAAAGTACCATCCGGGCAAAGCCAATATGGTGGCAGACGCCCTCAGTCGCAAGGATACTACACCTAGGCGTGTACGAGCGTTACAACTCACTATTCAGTCCAATCTTCCTTCACAGATACGAGATGCTCAGGTAGAAGCATTGAAACCAGGAAACGTCAGGGCTGAAGCTCTACGCGGCTCAAGGCAACGGTTAGAACAAAAGGCAGACGGCGCCTACTATGTAACAGGACGCATCTGGGTCCCACTCTATGGTAATTTACGCAAGCTTGTAATGGATGAAGCTCATAAGTCTCGCTACTCAGTACATCCTGGTTCGGATAAGATGTACCACGACCTCAGAACTACATATTGGTGGCCTAGCATGAAGGCCCACATAGCAACTTACGTTAGCAAGTGTTTGACTTGTGCGAGAGTCAAGGTGGAATATCAGAAACCCTCAGGCCCACTCCAACAACCTGAGATACCACAATGGAAATGGGAGCAAATTTCCATGGATTTTGTTACTGGCCTGCCTAGATCTCAACGTGGGAATGATACTATTTGGGTGATCGTGGATCGACTCACAAAGTCTGCTCACTTCCTGGCTATCAAGGAAACGGATAAGTTCTCCACTCTAGCAGACGTATACCTTAAGGAAGTTGTCTCGAGGCACGGAGTGCCCACCTCTATTATCTCTGATCGTGACGCACGTTTTACTTCAGAACTATGGCAAGCAATGCACAAATCTTTTGGCTCTCGTTTAGACATGAGCACAGCTTATCATCCTCAGACAGATGGGCAGTCTGAGCGCACTATTCAAACTCTAGAAGACATGCTTCGGGCATGCGTAATTCATTTTGGCAAGGGCTGGGAAAAACATTTGCCACTTGTGGAATTTTCGTACAACAACAGTTACCACACCAGCATTAAAGCTGCTCCATTTGAGGCATTATACGGGCGTAAATGCCGATCACCTCTTTGTTGGGCAGAGGTGGGTGACAGTCAGATCACAGGTCCAGAAATGGTAGTTGATACTACTGAAAAGATTGCTCAAATACGACAACGCATGGCGGCAGCTCGTGACCGTCAGAAAGTATACGCCGATAAAGACAGGAAACTACTCGAATTCCAGGTTGGGGATCGAGCACTACTCAAAGTTTCACCCTGGAAGGGTGTTGTTCGTTTTGGAAAAAGGGGCAAACTCAATCCACGATACGTTGGACCATTTGAAGTTATTGAGAAGATAGGCAAAGTGGCCTACAGACTGAACTTACCAGCTGAACTCAGTGCAGTTCACAACGTCTTTCACGTGTCGAATCTGAAGAAGTGTCTGTCAGATGAGACCCACATAGTTCCTCTGAAGGAGCTCACTATCGACGAACGGTTGCATTTCGTCGAAGAACCAGTTGAAATCACGGACCGGGATGTTAAGGTCCTCAAGAACACCAGAATACCTCTTGTTCGAGTTCGTTGGAACTCCCGTCGCGGCCCAGAGTTTACCTGGGAACGCGAAGACCAAATGGAACTCAAATATCCCCAGTTGTTCGAAAACAATGCAACTACTACTGAGGCTGAAGCTACTACAGAATTTCGGGAAGAAATTCCAAATCAACGGGGGGATGATGTGACACCCCAGGAGAACCAGCAAACGATTACTCACCTAGCTTCCTCAGTAACCACATACAAAATTTCGGGACGAAATTTCTTTCAAGTTGGGGATAATGTGACAACTCGAGTTTCCAAGATTCCATCTTCGCATTTAGTGCACGTTAAATTTTTTTTTTTTATGTTTGTTAATACGACTCGTTGTTTCACAACGCTTACCTTTGTAATACGTTATATCGTATTTCGATTGATATTTTATACTTGGAAATCCATAATATTTATTGTATGTGAGTGTATGTTTATAAGGCTTTGTATTAATTAATATGTTAGATAAAGATGGAACTTACTGAAAACAAGTATCCATGAAATCACCCAAGTGGTGAAAACACTTTAAGTGTTTTCGTCCAATTATGACCAACGAAATCAAAGATGGGCCTTGGCCCAGTGTGGAGATATTTTATATAATCATTTTATAAACCAATCTTCTCGGAGAAGTTTCTTACTTACCAAACCTTATCTAATCACATTGTTTCTCTCTCTATCTCTGAAACCCACTGAGAGAAGTCTTCACTTGAAGCAAAACCTCTGTTTAATCCTTGGTTAGTAATTTCATGATTCAGTTGTTTAAGTTGCATATCGTATGATTTTTGGATGTTTAATCATGATGTATGTATACATTTATATATGAGATTATGTGATTGATCATTGTGGGATTGTTAGATAATTATTATCTATGAACTGTATGAATATTGGATGTTTGGATCAACAGTGGGTATAAGTTATGAATGATAAACTGATGGAATTATGTTCTAGATCTCACAAAGTTTGGTAGAGTATTTGTTTCATATCAATGGTTGATTAATGACTTGTAAATGATTCATCATGTAACTGTAATGAGATTTAGTTGCTGGGTTTAAGTTACAGAGAGTGTTGGTGAAGATGATGTTCTGGACGAAATCACCCACCACAAAAGAAAGTGGACGAAATCACTTAAAGTGATTTCGGTCCAAACAGTTCCGGCCCAAAGGGTGTTTTCGGCCCATGTGTTTGATTTCGGCCCTAGTTAGTTTTCGGCCCACATGTGTTTTCGGCACATAAGGGATTTCGAACATATAGGGTGTTTTCGGCTAAAGTGGATTTCGGCCTTTGGGGTTTTCGACACTTATGTGTTTTTGGCAACTTATTAACTGTTAATTTTAATGTCATTGAATAGGTTATTCAAATAAACTAACCACTTGTATAACTCAGTTAGTTTACTTAACTCTGTTAAGCTAGTAAGTTGTTAACCTTGTTAAGTTATTAACTCTATTTATTAAATTTACACAGTAAGTTATTAAACTTGTCTGTATGTTAACTCTGTTAGTTCTGATTCAACTATGTTATGGTTCATTAACTATGCCAAGTCGGTAACTGTATTAAGTATGTTATTGGATAATATGCTATAATGAACTGTGATTAACTGTTATGTGATGTGTGATTAACTGCCAAACACACTTTGTGATATTACTGTGACACTAGTTCAATGTGAAACTTTACAAACAATGTGAACTGATTGAGTATACGTGCACTATAGGACTTGACTGATTTATTGTGAGCACTTAACCTAGCATACCGAGCAAACAAGGTGAGTTCACACTCTTACCAAGGCATGGGATTCCCGGGGTTGGGAATGGGATTGAAGGAATGGATTTGTACTTACAATGTTACTAGACTATCTACCATCGTCCTCAGATGCGCAGGATACATACGTAAAACCTACGTATACTTGTACACATCACTGTCCTCGGTTGTGAAGGGCACTTACGTAAAACCTACGTAAACTTATATTCATTACTGCCTCGGGTTGTGTCAGGCACTTACGTAAAACCTACGTAAACCCCCGCGTACCCCTGTCCTCGGTTGTGAAGGACACTTACGTAAAACCTACGTAAACTTTGTACGTACTACTGTTCTCGGTAAGAAGAACACTTATGGTTGCAAATAGTCTAGTGTATATGCAAACATGGGAAGCCCCCACTAATAGAACATACTATCGGCCCAGTATAGCCGCACGTTACGAAACGAACTTGCATTTACGAACTTACTTACTGTGAACTCGCTCAACTAGTTGTTGACTCTCTGTTACATGCCTTGCAGGACCTTAGGTACTTTTGGAGCTTGCACGGGAGGCACAGTCGTTGTGGACATGGATCGTGAATGTGTTGTTAAACATTGTGACATTTTGTACTTAAACTTATGTTGGGTTTTACTTTATTGCTTCCGCTATACACTTGTTTATATTTGGTTTTGGAAACACCTATCGTATTGATGAATGACTTTTACTATATACTTATGCTCAATATGATTGGTGGCTTGATCCTGGTCATGTCACGCCTCCAAGCGGTGGTACTCCGCGTGTGGATTTTGGGGGTGTGACAAATTTCGTCCCGAAATTCAAGCTACGTTATCGGTTGCAGGGGAGTTTTGAAAAAAATGCGGGTACTTTGACTTTTTTTGGTCTTCACGTTCCCATGTAAACTCTAGGCGGTGACATGAATTCCAACGGACTTTGACGAGCTTAATACCACTTCTCCGTGTTTTGTGGACCTTCCAGTCCGTAACCTCAACAGGTTCTTCAGTAAATTGGAGTTTGTCGTTGACCTGAATCTCGTCTGCCGGAATAACGACTGTTTCTTGTGTAGGACTTTTTTTGAGATTAGACACGTGAAACCTGTCGTGTACACTGCTGAGTTCTTCTGGAAGCTTTAGCTTGTATGCAACTGTTCCGATTTTCTCCAGAATTTCGAAAGGTCCAATGTAACGCGGATTCAACTTTCCACACTTCCCAAATCGCATTACGCCTTTCCAAGGCGAGACTTTCAACAAAACCATGTCTCCAACCTCAAATTCCAAGGGTTTGCGTCGTTTATCGGCATAGCTCTTCTGTCTATCACGAGCTGTCTTGATACGATCACGTATCTGAGCAATCTTATCGGTGGTTTCATGAACCAACTCTGGACTGATAAGCTCTTTATCTCCGGTCTCCGCCCAACGCAACGGGGACCGACACTTTTGCTCATATAAAGCTTCAAACGAGCAGCCTGGATGCTAGTGTGATAGCTATTATTGTAGGAAAACTCCACTAAGGGCAAGTGAGTATCCCAACTTCCACCGAAGTCTATCACACAAGCACATAACATGTCCTCCAAAGTTTGTATCGTTCGTTCACTTTGGCCGTCCGTCTGTGGGTGAAAGGTCGTGCTAAGATTCAATTGAGATCCAAAAGCCTTCTAAAACGTTTGCCAAATCCTTGACACAAAACGACCATCTTGGTCGGATATGATAAAAACAGACACTCCATGCCGTCCTACGATCTCCATGAGATATATTTCCGCCAACTTCTTGGTGCTGTCCTTCTCGCTGATCGGTAGGAAATGCACGGACTTTGTGAGTCGATCAACAATTACCCAGATCATATCATGACCTCTTTGAGTTCTCGGTAGCTTAGTAATGAAATCCATTGGTATTTGTTACCACTTTCACACGGGAATCTCAGGCTGTTGCAACAACCCTGATGGTTTCTGGTATTCTGCCTTAACCTTGGCACAAGTAAGGCAGTTACCCACGTATGTAGCAATATCGGCTTTCATCTTAGGCCACCAATACAAGTCCTTCAAGTCTTGGTACATTTTGTCTGATCCCGGATGTATAGAGTACCTTGACTTATGAGCTTCGTCCAAAATGAGTGCGCGTAGATTGCCGAAGAATGGTACCCAAATTCGCTCCATGAAGTACAATGTTCCATCTTCCTTTGGAAACAATTGCGCCTCCATTCCATGTAATGACTCGGCTTGCAGATTATCTAGTTTAAGCGCTTCTTGTTGAGATTCACAAATCCGAGTAGTGAGATCAGTTTGTATGGTCATCTCTAAGGCTCGCACCCTTAAATACTTTGCACGCTCCTTGCGGCTCAGGGCGTCCGCTACAACGTTCGCCTTGCCCGGGTGATACTTTATCTCACAATTGTAATCATTCAATAGCTCGACCCATCCCCATTTGTCTCATGTTTATGTCTTTCTGATCGAAGATGTGCAGCAAACTCTTGTGATCCTTAAATTGTGCAACGAGTACCATACAGATAGTGACGCCAAATCTTCAATGCAAAAATCACCGAACCTAGCTCAAGGTCATGCGTGGTATAGTTCTTCTCATGCACCTTCAATTGGCGAGACGCGTACGCGATGACTTTGTCTGATTGCATCAACACGTAACCAAGACCTTGTTGAGACGCATCATAATAAACCACAAAACCATCGGTACTGTCGGGCAAGGATAAAATCGGCGCGTCACAAAGCTTATCTTTCAACAGTTGGAAAGTCGTTTCTTGTTTCTTACCCCAATCAAATTTCTTATCTTCTAGGCCAAGTGTATTCTTAAATTCTATAGATACGAAACTAAAGTCGGCGACAGTATCAAACAAAACAGATGCATAGTGTTGGTTAATAGGGAACATACCCGTAACCACATTCGGATCCTGGCGTGCTTCTCGCGCTCCAATAGTGAACACTCTTCCATGGGCTTGATTATCTTTAGGGCAATCCCTCTTGAAATTCCCTATGTCTTCACAGCCATAACAGCCTTGGCCACGACCATTACCATTCCCGCCTTGATTGTCATTGTTGTTTCCCCCTCAGTTCCCATTGCCAGCTTAATTACCATTTCCGCCTGTATTCCTATTTCCTCCCTGATTACCATTCCCACCTTGGTTCCTATTTCCTCCTTAATTCCTATTACCGAATCCCGCACCAAACCAACGCGTGTCTTTAGCATGCGCAGTCCTACCACAGTTTTCACACTTACTAGTCCTGCACGGACCCGTGTGATGATATCAGCACCTATCACACTTAGGCAGAAAACCCTCATACCCTTTTCCCCTAGTCTTAGTGTTTGTCGCGCCAGTCTGGACCTCTGCTGGCGGGTTTGCATCCCTACGCTTGTTGGAATCATTGTTTGCTGGCGTGCTCTTTTTGAAGTTCGAAAACTTTCTCTTGTTGTCATTCAAGGACTCCACATGAGTTTCTTTCTTGTTTGTACCAGATTTCGAGAATTTTCCCAAACGGAGTGCCTCTTCAGTGAGTGCAACACTTAAGTCAATAGCCTCAGCGATGGTAGGAGGCTTTGAGGCAGTAACCATGCTCAGGATCTCGGGAGCAAGACCCCAGATGAATCTCTCAATTCTCTTAAATTCAGGCTCAACCAAATAGGGAACAACCCTTGATAAGTCATGAAAACGCTGGATGTACTCAACAATCTTTGGTCCATCCAATTTCAAGTTCCAGAATTCAGTTTCAAGCTTCTGAATTTCGGCTCTGGAGTAGAATTTCTTTCGCATCAACTCTTTGAGCTCGTCCCAGCTCATTGCATATGCAGCAACCTCGCCCTTGGTTTGAACCTTAAGGTTCCCCCAAGAGAATGCACCATCCAAGAACAATCCCGAAATGTAGGTAACTCTCTGCTCAGGCAAACACTTACTCATCCTCAAAACTAAATCAGTCTTTTCAACCCACCAAATGAATGCAACGGCACCTCCTGTGCCATCAAAGCTCAAGGGCTTACAGTCTAGGAACTGTTTGTATGTGCAGCCTGAAACACATGCAACAACAATTCACGAGTGAGCATTGACAAAGCACAAATGGAAATACCCAAAAAATTTGTAATGTGTCTTAGGTGACTTAACATTACCAGCGGGAGGATTGTTTCCTGAAGTGCCACCGCTTTGTTCAGAGCTGAGGGCTTCGTGCTGCGCTATTGCCAGAGATATGTGCTCGTTAAGTTCCGCTTCAGTTCTTGGTAATGGGTTTGTGTTTGTGTTCCGTCTAGGCGGCATTTTCTTCTATCAAGGAGTATCAGGTAGGTTAGACAAATATTCACCAAATAAATGTCTATATAAGTAACACCATAGTAGACACTTATGTTGTGTATATATATATATATAACACAAATGATCATCACAACAAGCAAACATGTAATCACATAAATGGCACATGCACTAACTACTGCATCCCTTTCGCCGCTTATGTGTTCATGTGTGATAAAGAAAACAACTACTGAGCTTTTATATATGTCTGACAACTTGATACATTGTTTTTGTAGTAGAAAAACAAAAGGGACTCGAGGTTACATCGCCTCGGTCGTACAAGTTTCATAATAGAAAAGTAGCAACTATTTTCTCCTACATTGGTCTTCATAGTCTTCAAGTATCCCTAGCTAAATCCTAGTCTTCATATACACACAAAAGTGGCTTTGGGACTCCCAGACCCACTTCAAAAGTACCTGCAAACAAAAGTGTCTAGGGTGCTGGAGGAGATGGAGGTGTAGGAAAGACCAGGCTACGAAGATGAGCTACCTCATCCTCGAGCTCGTGGACTCGACGGATCAAGAAACTAACCCCGCTACTCTAGAGTAAGGAATCGAGCAGCATGACCAAAACTGGTGCATAGGCAGGTGGTGGTGGAGACACTGGTGGAGGTAAAGATGGTGGTGGTGGTGTGACTGGTGGGGTATAAGCTGGTGGCGGAGGTCGCCTAGTGTCAGCCTCGCTCTCTTGCTCGTAGACTCTACGGCAGAGTATCTTTACATGCAGCTGGAGTGATAATAAAAGATCATCTCTGGTGTAACCAGAGTGATCAGATGGATGGTATGGATCAGACAATGGCATAGCGTATGGAGGAAACAATCGAGGTGACTGATGACGTGGACTCGACTCAGGTGTAGAAAGGTAAGGTGCAAACATGTGACCAACGGGTGCTCGAGTGTCAGAATATGGGGGATTTCGGGACGTGCCCTCCCCAGGACGGGGTGCTGGGATCTCAAGGGAAAATATAGTGGGTAGATCAACATAGTGGGGATCAGCAGTGGGCGGTATAAGTGGACATCCAAGAATAGGAGTTACGGAGGTAGTGTGGGGAGTCTGTGCATCAGGTGGAGCAACTGTGGGTGCATCATCAGGAACTAAAATGGAAGCAAGTGCATGATCGGGTGACTGGGTAGCAATAGGTATGGTATCGAAACTGCTATCAGTTGCATCCGCATGTAACCCAGCTCGGCGGTTGTCAGTGGAAGATGCGTCGTCGCTAACATCTGAGGAAGAAATGTCAATGACCGAAACAACAGGTGAAGACACCTCTAGAATAGCTATGTCAAGAAACTCTCCATCACCGATCTCGTCATCAGGATGGTCGACATGAATGACGGGGACGTCCTCCTCATCATCAGAGACAGCAATGACTCCAGAAACTGACGCTAAGGGAGCAACATCTAAAGGTATGTAATCAACGATATGGGCTCTATCGGGGTGACCGATAATGAAAAACTGGTTCAGCTGTGGTCCCGCAGCTAGAACGTCATCCTCTACTGGCTCTCCATCATGGACAGGATCGGGCAGCGCAAAGGGCTGGAAGTCATCCAAATCCTCATCATCAGATGAAACAATCTCTATGAAGGGCTCTTCATCGGAAGATATGTCCATATGGCCATACTCATCGTATACCCGCTACTGGCTGATGATGCCATGGTGTCCTGTCAAAATAATTTGTACACATATATGCATATATATTAATGAACAATAATGTTACTTAGTATATACAGGCAAGTAAAGGCAACATGTCACATATAACTCTCGTTTGTTCTTACGTGGGTCACTTCTAGTTTGGTAAGTCTATCCCATATAGACCACACCATCAACTAATGTCCTTGCTTTGTCTTTCTTTGAAAAATGTTTGACTCGTGGATCTTGGCTTTTTTTTTTGTAAATGCAATGAAAAACATTTTGTTTGTTGTAAAAATGTTTTCGTGAGAGAATCCTATTGATTGTAGTCTAGACTCAGGAAGGATTCCTAGCTCACTACAATCGAAGCTCTAATACCAACATGTCACACCCTGACTTTTGCGGAAACATATACGTGTGACTTGATCAGTTTTCATTGCATTCGATCATAATAAACAACTATATGACTAAAATAACGATGTTCATCAATTCTTAAGTTTAAAACATTACAAACATAAGTTGTTTAAGTTTTCAACCAACACAGTATGGCGTTTAAGTTACAAACCATCAAAAGATATAAAGTTCCATAAAAGGACTTCTTTAACAAAAGACTAGTTTCACGAGGCTTTGCATCTTATAACCCATCAAGGATGAGATATACAAATCAAACCCTCCAAAAGTGGATGACATCTAAACTGGAAATTCACTTCTTGAAAACGACACCAGTGCCAAAGATCCATTTAGTTTCCTGAAATACATGTAAGTTGAAAACAATCAACAAAAGTTGAGCAAGTTCATGCATTTTATGTGAGCTCCAAATAAACTTGTAAACATTTGAGAGATTCTTTTGATAACATGTATGTAAAGCATCTATGAAGAAATCATTAATGTTTTGCAAGGACATTAATATGTGTGGTAGCGTAGGAGGCACTCAAACCTAGCGGATTTCCTCCGGTCCATCCGACTGGAACAACAAAAGCACTACATGCGGCCATACATGTGAATATATGTATATTTTTCCTAAATATATACTTAACCATTTTTATTTTTGAAAATCAACCTCCATTACTTGAAATTTTTATACAAAAAATTATGACAATTTTTATACTTAAAACCATGATTCAAGATCAATTGGAAACACTTGTTTAAAACATATTTTTCTAAGTGTTTAAATTGTACAAAAATTTTACCATAGTTTCCTTTGAAAAATGGAGGTTTCCATGCTTTAAGCATATCATTTTCTTTTCAAAAATCATCAACAATCATCAACAACAATACTTCACCCTAACATAAGCATTAAATGCATCTCTTTGATGAGGTTATGAACTTAAACTTTTATAAAAACTTGTAGTCTTTTAACATGATGATTAACATGATCCATTAACTTCCAAAACAAGGTTTGGATTTCATAAGAACCATTGTTATAAAAATTCTTACTTTACAACTTGTAAAACCATTTTTGTAGAAATTCATTTTCTACAACTTTTTATGCTTTAGACACTTCAAGTGTTTCATTTTTACATATGTAATAGATTTACTTTCTTTCAAAACTCAAAACCATGTTCATCATAAGTAAACCTTGCTTCTTTGAACTTTAATATTTCAAATCCTTCATTTTTCATGGTCTACACTTTGTAAGAATCATAATCTACACAAAATCATACTTATTTTTCAAGTTCATGCTTCACATAAAGTATGCTCTACATGGATCTTTCAAGATCCAACATCATACTTGCTAGATCATGTTTTAAATCATCATCTAGCAAGCACTTATGTGGTGTTTAACACCATACACACAATAAATCATCAAACAAGTTCATCACATATCATAAACAACTTATATTCTTGTGATTTTTAGTTTTGTTCTTATGTTCATCTTCTTGTTTATGTAAGATTTTGAGATTTTTAGTTATACATATACTTTTAACTACTAAAACAATATGTAAAATGAGTTCAAGATACACTTACTACTAGCACAAGGCTAGGGTAGAAACTAGAAGATGAAGATGAAGAGAAATGACACAAAGTTGATGGTTAGAAGCTCCAATGAGAGGTCCTTCAAGATCTAATGCTTGCCACCTTTTTTGATTGCCTTGATACACCTTAGATGAGCCTTGAAATTACTAGGAAGTGATTGAAAGAGAAGAGTGGGGGTGGGCTTGGTTTCGGCCGAACACAAGGAGAGGATAAGGAGAGTGTTTTGTGAAATGATATTATGTTAGAATGAGATGGGTGGTGTTATTTGAGCTGATGATAAGGTTTATTACACAAGGGTTCTTAATTTCCCTCCTAATTATTGACCAAAGGTAATCAAAGTGGCATCTTTGACTAAACTATGTTTAGTCAAGATGATTAATGTGTGGGGTCCCTTAGGGGACGGTAAGAGATGGGGGGTGTGGTTTGGTTAAAAATTGTTAAGTGTAATATGTAACACCCCGTGTTTCGAAAGTCAAAGTCAAGATTGAAGTCAAAGGAAGAAAATATTGCTAATTGCGATCTGTCACTCCTTGCTTAACTACTGTTTTGACTTCTTTGACTTGTTATCGAATCTTTTATTTTAATCGCTTTAGTTGTATTATGTGGAGTATCTGTGAATAATCGAGGTTTAATCTATGTTTATCGCATGTTTTATCGCTTATCGCATCGCAATCGCATTCACAACTGGAATTATGCGTTCTGGGTATTGTTTTACGTGTGTGTGCTATTTATGTGTTACTTATGCATGTTCACTTTATGTTTGTGGTGATTAATCGAAACACAACCGCAACTCTATCGCAATAGAATCGCAAACGCGAAACGCTAGTTATTTATGATGATTGTATGTTAGATATAGTATTTGTGTGTTGATTATTAATCTATCGCATCGCTCGCTCGAAACACATCGCAACACTCAACACGCGACAAAACTCAACACGCCGGACACCAGGATCGAGTGGCCAACTGATCGAGTGGCCATCCGATCGGATTGCCATCCGATTGGTGACCAATCCGACCCTATGCACTTTCCTCTTTTGGAAACCCTATAAATACCCACCTGTCACATCATTTGTGATGTGACAGCTCCTCCACTCGACCAGCCGCACTCAAGCCTTCTTTCTCTCGATTTGTCGCAATTCTTGTAAGTTTTCAACCTAAATCTTGTACTTCTATGATCTACATTGAATCTTAACTTTTAACCGTGAGGTGTTCTAGGGTGATGTCATCATGGAGTTCTTATGAACTTCAAGTGCTGGCCTCATTCCACCAAGAACAACTCAGATTTGAAGTATTTCCATATGATTAAACAACGTTTTCGTATAGATCTACACATATTCATGGTTAAAAGGATTGAAAGATAGTTTTCCAACTTTCTTTCAACGCTTTTACACTCAATGCACTCAAAACTCTTTTACACTCAATGCACTCAAAACTGATACACACAATGCACTCAAAAGTGATGTGTTGGTTCGAGATCTGGCTTCTATCAAAGAGACCACCGATTTCGGGTTAAACATGAACAACTGTCTTGAACAAGTTAACTGATCGGATTAGGGTGGTTCCTGTTCGATCGGATAACTTGGGCCGTGATGGGGTTTCTATTGTTTAGCACGTTGTCACTCTGTCTCGAGCAAACCGCAAAACTTAACAAATTTCAAGTTAGCAACACAATCAGGTCACGGGACGGATTGCCGTCCGATCGGATTGCCATCTGATCAAACTGCAATCCGATTGGATTGCACTTGAAGGTTCAACACTTATACTTTTTATTCAACTTTTCAAAGATCTGAACGTCGAACGGATTGCCATCTGATCAAACGACCATCCGGCGATGTGACGTTTGGAACTTCAACACTTAAACAATTTTCAACATGTTCAAAGATCATCAGTAACTAATGGATTTCCACCCGATCGAATTGTTATCCGATTGAGTGACAAACCTGCTGTGAACTTGTTCTCTCTAAGTGTCCTGCCAATCGGATCGCTATCCGACCGAACCGTCATTCGATCGACCGACCTGAAGGGTAGAGGTACTTCTCTGTTTTCAAAATGCTACAACGAAAACTTCAAAGCCATCATACACAAACACATCCTTACCAAACGAATGTCAATCCAATCGAATGGCCATCCGATCGGATGACCACCCGAATGGATTGACATCCGATCGACTGGCCAATCCGATCGGATTGCCATCCGATCGTATTAACATCCGACACTTAGACACTTTGCACCGTTTTTACGTGCTGTTCTTCGCTTATGCTATCATTAACTGTTCAGGCTAGTCTCTCATCGCTCCCTTCAATCCAAGAGAGTGTTTACTTGTTAAACACAATCTATGAGTATACTCGATCCCTTTTTGCTTTATGCACTTTTGGGTGTTAGATACGTTACTTATTCAAATCACAATAAACTTCATACAATGCAAACACTATTTATACGCTGACCATTAATGCATGCTACATGTTATTCGATGAATGCTTGTATGTTATGTTAACACAGTGATTGTTTCCTGACACCATAGCAACGATAGTACTATAGTTTGGACTCTGCACCTGTCATGGATATGGGTTGTTAAGGGCTTTACTTCATATGTCCTAGTGGGGATATGTGTTGCGCATTCTACAACTTGCAGTCACGTCTGTGCATATTTCTCTGTCGATAACCTACTTTCCTTTCCTTCACTTTATACATGTTACATGCTGGTTATGCGTAAACAATTTCGAACTCTATTATTATTATCAAACTTGTATGCTCACCTTTACACTATGTGTATTGACCTCTATTTTAACGTATGTGACAGGTGCCTAGGATGTTGTGCTTTGCCTACTTTTGTGGAATCAAGTAGGATGGGGTCTAGAAACAAACAAAAACAATTTATCTATTTGAACCTGAGTTGTCGGAACTTTTGATCTGTCTTTGAGAAAACAATGTCTGTAATAACTTCTTTTATTTGATATATTATGGTATGGGATATAATGATAATCATCTGGTAATTTTAGTTGTTATGGATTTCTCCTGGACAATCTATTTCGCTCAGTGCCGCGCCCCGATGTTTCCGTCATCGGTTGGGGTGTGACAGATTGGTATCAGAGCCATAACTATAGGGAATTAGGCAAGACTCGACCTAGTCCGGGTTGATGTCTTAGAAACGACCTAGTCTATAGTTTAAGTACCAACAGACCAACTTGTGCGAACCTAGTAGGGGTTCCGCACGAGTCTACCTGCTATTCTCGCTCGCACTTGCTGAACACTACACTGTCACTGCACACTACTTTGAAATGAACAAGTGATTAGGTCGAGATTAGGTGTGAAAACCGCAAACACTCGACTGAATCATTTGCTCGACTCGCATTATTGTCTATAAACAGGAGAATTTGTGTTGAACCAGGAGTGAACTCCGCACTTCGACGCAAATTTCCTCTCTCTATTTTATCAAAACAGGAACGAAGTTGTTAAGTCAGGGGTGAAACCCGAACCTTGACAACTTGTTCCGTGCTCAATGTTGGTTTTACAAAAACTCTCACCAAAGTCTCGACGGACTCCAATGACTTGAAGTCACATTATAACTAGAAGGATGCGTGCCGTTCACCCAAATCGAGGCACATCCACTTTAGTTGCCTGAAATACATGTGAGTTTTTGGAAAAACGTCAACATAATGTTGGTGTGAATTCATGCAGTTCTTGTATTGAATGTTTGTATACTTTGTATGAGAAACATGGTATATATCTTGTATAAATCAAGTATTCTTATATAAATCAAGTATTTCTGTATGTATCTAGGTTGTTAAGGGTTGCAAGGCCATTAACATGTGACACGACATAGGAAGCATCCAAACCATAGGCATTTTTCTAGTTGTCGATTCACGACTGAGACACAAAAGCACTACTTGGTACTCGTTCTCACCAAGAGTGTGGCTGCCCGAAAACCCGTTAGATCTAACCTTTTGTTCTGCGGTCTAGGTATATTGTTGATTAATGGTGCTTATGGTACCCTATTCGTGACATGATTTCTCGTATCATTTCTCGTATCATTTCTCAATTCTCGTATCCATCATACCATTTGTAAACATTGTAACATGTATTTCACCCCCGAAGTTATAAAACTGAAAACACTTAAAAGAAAAGGGGGAGCATGAACTCACAACTTTGCGTTTCTTGCACCGTAAACTTCACTGGTTTTTGCTTATCTAGCGTCGTGACAACTAGCTCACTTTTTTTTCAAGAAATCAACTTATTATTCAAGTTCATGTTCATGCATGAGGATGATCTTCTTGTGTTAGCTCATAATCATCCTCTAACTTGCTAGATCATGTGTTTAATCACAATCTAGCAAGCTCCTTATGATGATCAACATCATAATCTCAAATAACAACACCAAGTATCATACATATACTTAACAACATTATTTCAACAAGACTTCATCATTTTTAAGCTTCATGTTCATGATTCTTGTTTAAGTCTTTTAGTGTTCTTGTGATAAACAATATACTACAACTTTTAACCAACAAAAAGAGAAGTAAAGACTAGTAACAAGAAGCTTACAACTAGCTCAAAAGCTAGGGAAGATCACTAGAGAAAAAGATGATGAAAATGATGGGTGAAAGCAAGCTATGGAGTTTCTTCAAGTTCTACAAGCTTCAAACTTCATACAACACCTTCTATCACCTTGGAATGACCTTGATATTGGATGAATGGTGGAAGAAATGGTGGTGGTGGTGGCGGCACTACTAAGGCTGAGAGGGAGAGAGAGGAAGGGAGTGAGTGGTGAAGTTAAGATGGTGGTGAGATCTTGTGTACTTATAATATTCAAGAGAAATCTAAAGAATATCCAAGGAAATCTATGCAAGATCTAACATATCTAATAAAATCCCAATATATCTTGTAAGATCAAGAAAGGATCTTGATGGTGGGGCCACTATCTTGTGACCGTAAATCATAATTGGGGGGGGGGGGGTAATGTGTAAATTCCAACTCCAATTTATAAACAAGTTAGCTTTCATGTGTAATTTTTAGGGACTTGTTGTGTTATTATGTTATAAGAGGTGTTATGGTGTTCTGGGACCATAACTAGTTCAGAAACATTAAAACAATGTTTCTAGTAATATTTTTATGTTCCGGGTAATGTTCGGTTGTTCGGTTAAATACCGGTTCGTTAAAGTGCTAAATTGCACCGTTTAGTGTCCTTTAAGTATCCTTTTGTAACTCTTTTAATTCCCAACACTTAGGAGGGTATTCTGGATAATAAAACATGAATTCTGCATAATATTTATATGTTAAAAAGCTGATTATAGCTGATTTATAGCTGAATTATGCAGATTTCTGCATTTAAAGTGCGTTTCGGGTGCTTTTTAGTGCATATTCTAGCTTCCGGAAAGTCTATATGTTAACCCTTGTATATACTCTTGGGTTTTAATGTATTCTTGACATTGGACCTACACCTAGGCTCCAATTCTATTTTCTGACTGCTTTCTGCAGAATTGTTGACACAATGTGTATTACCGGTGAGTTTACTAGTATTTCTGACGCAACGCTATCATTAATGCATAAAGCAAATTTCTTGTAGTATAAAACGTGCATGAATTCACAAGTATATCATGTAATCAAACAATGTTGACATTTAAGCACATAATTTCAGTCATTAAGTATTAATTAAATTGTTCGGAAATTACCGGTTTGGTGCCAGTTGTCACAGTCTCCCCCCGTTAAAAGAATTTCATCCCGAAATTCAGGCTGAACTAACTCTCGCAGGAGTTTTCTTGAACATGTGGGGGTACTTTTCTTTAAACTGGTCTTCACGTTCCCACATGTACTCGGGTCCGTGCTTAGAGTTCCAAAGTACTTTGACAAGCTTGACACTACTCCTTCGAGTCTTGTTGACTTTCCAGTTTGTAACCTCAACGGGTTTTTCTGTAAATCGAAGGGTATCGTCAATATGCACGTCATCCGCAGGGATGATCACTGTTTCTTGTGTTGGACTCTTCTTGAGGTTGGATACATGAAACGTATCATGTACTCCATAAAGTTCTTCCGGTAATTCCAACTTGTATGCCACGGTACCAATTCTTTCCAAGATCTTGAATGGTCCGATGTATCGTGGATTCAGCTTTCCATGTTATCCGAATCTTACTACGCCCTTCCAAGGTGAGACCTTTAACAAAACCTTGTCTCCTACCTTGAACTGTAATGGTTTTCGTCTTCGATCAGCGTAGCTCTTTTGTCGATCTCGAGCCGCCTTAATGCGCTCTCGGATCTGCATAATCTTGTCGGTTGTCTCTTGCACAAGTTCAGGACCAACCATACGTTTGTCTCCAGCGTCTGCCCAACATAATGGCGAGCGGCACTTGTGGCCATATAGAGCTTCGAACGGTGCGGCCTTTATACTCGTATGATAACTGTTATTGTAGGAAAACTCAACTAAAGGTAGATGAGTATCCTAGCTGCCGCCTAGGTCCTTAACACATGCGCGAAGCATATCTTCCATCGTTTGAATTGTCCATTCGCTCTGACCGTCTGTTTGCGGATGGAAGGCCATGCCTAGATCTAATTGAGATCCAAAGGCTTCCTGAAAGGATTGCCAGATCCTTGAGACAAAACGTCCATCTCTGTCTGAAATAATTGAGGTAGGCACTCCATGACGTGCCACGATTTCTTTTAAGTATAGCTCAGCAAGCTTTCCAGTGCTATCCTTTTCCCGGATCGGTAGGAAATGCCCGGATGTCGTCAATCGATCAACTATCACCCATATCATGTCGTGCCCTCTAGGGGTCCTGGGTAATTTCGTTATGAAGTCCATCGAGATTTGCTCCCACTTCCACATGGGTATATCTGGTTGTTGCAGTAGGCCAGACGGTTTCTGATATTCAGCCTTAACCTTAGCACAGGTTAGGCATTTTCCAACATAGATAGCAACATTTCTTTTAAGTCTCGGCCACCAATAGTAATCTTTCAAGTCTTGATACATTTTGTCTGATCCTGGATGGATCGAGTATCTCGACTTATGAGCTTCTTTAAGGACGACTTCTCGCATACCGCCATAGAGCGGAACCCAAATACGCTCCTTAAAGTACAAGGTTCCCTCTATGTTTGGAACCAAATTCTTCAGCATACCTCGGAGGTATTCAGCTCTACGATTCTCCATCTTAAGGGCTTCTTGTTGTGCGTCGTGAATGCGTGCAGTGAGGTTCGTTTGAATAGTCATTTCCAATGCTCGAACCCTTAGGGTCTTAACCCTTTCTTTTCGGCTTAACGCGTCTGCTACAACGTTTGCCTTTCCTGGATGGTACTTAATCTCACAGTCATAATCGTTCAGCAACTCAACCCAACGTCGCTAACGCATATTTAATTCCTTCTGATCAAATATGTGTTATAGGCTTTTGTGATCTGTGAAGATTGTACATCGTGTACCATATAAATAATGTCGCCAGATCTTCAAGGCGAATACCACTACGCATAGCTCCAGGTCATGAGTGGTATAGTTCCTTTCGTGTACCTTCAACTATCTTGAAGCGTAAGCGATGACTTTTTGGCATTGCATGAGCACACAACCCAAACCTTGACGTGAAGCATCGCAGTATACCATGAAGTCTTCCTTGCCTTCGGGTAAGGATAGTATTGGTGCATCGCATAGCTTATTTTTGAGTAGTTGAAAGGCTTCTTCCTGCTTATCACTCCAGTCGTACTTCTTGTCTTTCTGCGTAAGGGTAGTTAGCGGTTGAGCTATCTTGGAGAAATTCTCAATAAACTGTCGGTAATAGCCCGCTAAGCCCAAAAATTGTCGAACTTCAGTTGGGGTTTTGGGAGCTTCCCAATTCTTTATGGTTTCTATCTTGGATGGGTCTACATGAATGCCTTTCTCGTTCACAACGTGACCAAGGAACTGTACTTCGCGAATCCAAAATTCGCACTTTGAAAACTTTACATAAAGTTTCTCTTTCTTCAGTAATTCCAAAATGGTTCTGAGGTGTTGCTCATGCTCTTCTCTTGTTCGCGAGTAAATCAGGATATCATCGATAAATACAATCACGAATTTGTTGAGATATGGTTTGCATACGCGGTTCATCAGATCCATAAATACCGTTGGCACGTTCGTCAATCCAAATGGCATCACAAGGAATTCGTAATGCCCATAGCGTGTTCTGAATGCAGTCTTTGGTACGCTTTCCTCTTGGATTCTTAACTGATGGTATCCCGATCGAAGGTCGATCTTGGAATAGTAGCTCGATCCTTGCCATTGATCAAATAAGTAATCAATCCTCGGTAGTGGGTACCGATTCTTGATTGTGAGTTTGTTCAGTTCTCTATAATCGATACACATCCGCAGTGTTCCATCCTTCTTCTGCACGAACAATACTGGAGCTCCCCAAGGCGAGAAGCTTGGCCTTATGAATCCTTTATCCAACAACTCCTGGAGTTGTGTAGATAATTCTTGCATCTCGGATGGTGCAAGCCGATAGGGTGCCTTGGCTACAGGAGCGGCTCCTGGAACCAAGTCTATACGAAATTCGACTTGTCGTTGCGGAGGCAGTCCTGGTAGATCTTCAGGAAAAACATCAGGGAATTCCTTCACCACAGGAATGTCTTCAAGTTTCGGCTCCTCAGCCTTCTTATCTACAACGTGCGCCAAGAATGCAACACATCCTTTCCTTAAGCACTTCTGCGCCTTCATACAACTGATGATTCACAGAGGCGTGTCTTGTTTTTCTCCATGCACGATGAGAGTTTCATCATTCGCCAAAGGGATGCGAATGATTTTCTCGTGACAAACAACTTCAGCTTTGTACTTGGACAACCAGTCCATTCCGACCACTACATCAAAGCTACCCAATTGAATAGGTAGGAGATCGATGCTAAATCTTTGCTCACCAAGTTCTAATGTGCAACCTCTAACGACTTCGCTCGATTCAACGAGTTTACCATTGGCTAGTTCTATGGAGTAAGGAATATCTAATCTACTAGATTCTATTCCAAGCATACGTTTAAATTCCACAGACATGAAGCTATAATCGTCACCAGTGTCAAATAGTATGGAAGCAAAGTGATTGTTAACGAGAAACGTACCGGTGACCACATTAGGGTCCTCGCGTGCGTTCTTTGCTCCAATCACAAATGCCCGAGCCTGAGCATTGTTCCCTCTTGGGCAATCTTTTATGAAGTGATCCTTGCTTCCACAACCGAAGCATCCTTGGTTCTGCCCAGCTCCATTACCATTCCTGTTACCATTACCATTCCTGTTACCATTGCCATTGCCATTTCCACCATTGTTTCTGTTACCAGCACTGTTGCGGTTTCCGTTCCCGTTCCTACCTTTACCCCAACAATCCTCGGTATGGTGACCCAGTTTACCACACTTGTCACATTTTGGAACGCGACAAACTCCTTCGTGATGACGTTTGCACTGGTTGCAGGTGGGCAGAGTGCCCAGGTACCTTTTAGCAGGTGCGTCATTCATGGTTGCAAGAGTCTTCGCCTCCTGAGGTGGGTTGGAGTCAGGCTTCTTGTTATTGGAACCCTTGTTGTTGCGTGCTGCTTGATTCAGGTTCGCATGCTTCCTTTTCTTGTCACCAGACGACTCAGCATGCGCCTCGGTCTTTTCAGTTGGGTTCAATGACAACTTCTTCATACGGACAGCATCTTCAGTAAGGCTGACAGCCAGAGTTACAACCTCAGTGATCGTTTGAGGTTTGGGCGAAGTTACCAAGCTGCGAAATTCTGAGGCCAATCCCCAAATGTAGCGTTTAACGCGCTTAAATTCAGGAGTCACCATGTAGGGGATCACTCTCGACAGATCGTGGAACCTTCGGGTATAACCAGTAATGTCAGCACCTTCCATGGTCAAGTGCCAAAACTCAGTCTCCAACCTTTGGAGTTTAGCACGAGAGCAATACTTCTCTCTCATACGTTCCTTTAGCGCATCCCACGCCATGCCATACGCAGCATCATCACCCAGAGTCTGGACTTGCAAATTCTACCAAGTCAAAGCCTCATCAACAAACAACCCATTAGCAAAAGTGACTTGTTGATCTGCGGTACACTTGCTCATACGGATAGTGGCATCAGTCTTCTTCGTCCAGCGTACAAATGCCACTGCACCTCCTGTGTCGTCGTAGTTTAGTGGCTTGCAGTTGAGAAACTGCTTGAAAGTGCAGCCCTGAGCTGCGTTGCCTCCAGATGAATCTCCATTCCCATTGCGTCTAGCATTGCTTGGTCCTCCACTTTGTTCAGTACGGTTCGCCTCGTACTGGGCGATAGCTGCGGAGATCCTTTCTTCCAGGAGGGTGTTCAGTTCTTCAGCAGTTCTTGGCAGTGGGGGAGGAGGAGGTTGATCAGAATCCCGATTGTTCACAACTCTCCTAGGTGCCATGTTATGTCGGAACATAACACAACATGGTTAGACATTTGTTTGATATCGTCACACGAGACGGTAGTATATATATAGACAGACATATACCACATAAGTGACATCAAATAATCCGCTGAATGTATAAATAAATTCATACAGCAACCAGCTTGCATAATTAGATAAATACTGATGCGTCATAAGATTTTCACCGATGTCTTTACACATATCAGGGCAACTTGTTACGTCATTGTTTGCAAGGTAAGCAAAAATGTTTAAGGGTTACATCTCCCCAGGGTACAAGTTAATATATGTAAAGGACAAATACCTTACTTCACATTGGCGGTTCATGTCTTTATACCCTAAATTATTACTCTAAAAGAGTATTTAATAGGCTGGGGGAAGGGTGTTCACGTTTGACCTTCTCTTGTATTTGAAGGAATCTCTTATGATACGTGACAAGACTTGCTGTGGTTTCTGTGCACTGAATTCCATAATTATGTATGCATCGATAATTGTGCAACTCCTTGCACCGTCCACACAGTTCGTTTTACCCTCGTATCACTTCCTTCAGATAGGCCATTGTTTCCAGGTAAAGTCACAAGTATCTGAGACATTCTATTTCTAGTATGTGTATATATCAACTATCACACATAATTGCAAGTAATTCTTAATCACAGACAAGTGTTACTCCAGTGCACCCTAAGTCTCATAGTGTCTTTTCTTGACCCTTGTAAACAGTTTCAGGTAGTGGATGTCGCAGAAAGTTTTATGCAATGAAAACTTTTTGAAAAATTGTTTTCGTGCAAGGATCCTAGAGATTGTAGTCTAGACTCGAGAAGGAATCCTGGTTCACTACAATCGCAGCTCTGATACCAATCTGTCACACCTTTTCTAAGGTGGAAGCATGAGGTGTGATCATGAAAGGTTCTCATTGCATACGAAAGGTAAACATACTACATGCTCGTAAAAATAACTTCTAATACCAAACATTTCATAACTGAAATCATAATTTAAGTGTTTACATCACAAGACAGCATTTTGTCTGAAAAGTTTACAACTTTATTCAATGATAAACATAAACAACATCCAAGAGCATGAGTAAGACCGCGCGCACATCCACTTTAGTAACCTGAAATACATGTGAGTTTTTGGAAAAAACGTCAACATAATGTTGGTGTGAATTCATGCAGTTCTTGTATTGAACGTTTGTATACTTTGTATGAGAAACATGATATGTATCTTGTATAAATCAAATATTCTTGTATAAATCAAGTATTTCTGTATGTATCTAGGTTGTTAATGGGTTGCAAGGCCATTAACATGTGACACGACATAGGAAGCATCTAAACCATAGGCATTTTTCTAGTTGTCGATTCACGACTGAGACACAAAAGCACTACTCGGTACTCGTTCTCACCAAGAGTGTGGCTTCCCGAAAACCCGTTAGATCTAACCTTTTGTTCTGCGGTCTAGGTATATTGTTGATTAATGGTGCTTATGGTACCCAATTCGTGACACGATTTCTCGTATCATTTCTCAATTCTCGTATCCATCATACCATTTGTAAACATTGTAACATTTGTAACATGTATTTCACCCCCGAATTGATAAAACTGAAAACAGTTAAAAGAAAAGGGGGAGCATGAACTCACAACTTTGCGTTTCTTGCGCCGTAAACTTCACCGGTTTTTGCATATCTAGCATCGTGACAACTAGCTCACTTTATTTCTTATTTTTTTTCAAGAAATCAACTTATTATTCAAGTTCATGTTCATGCATGAGGATGATCTTCTTGTGTTAGCTCATAATCATCCTCTAACTTGCTAGATCATGTGTTTAATCACAATCTAGCAAGCTCCTTATGATGATCAACATCATAATCTCAAATAACAACAAAAAGTTTCATACATATACTTAACAACATTATTTCAACAAGACTTCATCATTTTTAAGCTTCATGTTCATGATTCTTGTTTAAGTCTTTTAGTGTTCTTGTGATAAACAATATACTACAACTTTTAACCAACAAAAAGAGAAGTAAAGACTAGTAACAAGAAGCTTACAACTAGCTCAAAAGCTAGGGAAGATCACAAGAGAAAAAGATGATGAAAATGATGGGTGAAAGCAAGCTATGGAGTT